>KE525421.1:1291039-1306539 GCA_000441895.2 Anopheles sinensis
GAAAATCACAAAAAAGAATCACTAGGAAAATGGGAGCCGCCATCGAGACGCACGCAAGGTGCTCCACAGCAGGAGGAGTTGGGGAGAATTTTCCCGGGGCCCAAAGCGAAGACCGTTGGAGCAATTAGAGCTGTCCCGATTTCGGAAGAGGACGTCTCCAGCAGGCCGATGGTCGGTCGGTCCGACCACATTTCCTTTTTTCTTTTGTCCCCCCTGTCTCACCAACCCTCCTTGTGTGCCGTCGAACTCGATGCTGTTTGTTGATGTTCATGAATATTTATCAACTTGAAAGGATTTCAGTAGGCAGTACGGGGACGAGTAAAATGTCAACCAATTCGGTAGCACGTCACACACCTACGCCTCCGAGGGGTGGCAATCGAACCTGGGGCGGAAGAGGAGATCCATGCTGCACCCATGCCCTGTCTCACCTCTTTCAGACGCTCCCAAATGAGGGTATCGCTGGTCACTTGACACGATCGAAGGACATTCGATGGTACGGTATCGGCGACTACCGGGAGGCCACACATAAAGACATTGCGGTGGTAATGATTAAGCCCGAAGGGAAATTGTACAAATTGTACAAGCTTCTGCTTCTTCGCCTGCAGTCGGGTTGACGGTCGGTGGATCGATAAAGGAACGGTTCGAGAAGGCGGTACGGTAACGTCCCCTTTGGTTCGGGCTGCAAATTAATGTGATTGGCGCTTGAGTGGATAAGTGTTTCATCCATTTGGAAAGCGCCGCACTGGGACTATGGCTTTGAATTGCGGGAAATAACGGGTTCGAGATTGGAGGGTGATTTTTTTAAATCTGATAGGATCCCTCTAGGGTTTCTATGATGTATACAAAATGTAGAAGAGAAAGAGCGATGAGCGAAAGAAAAAACAAGTAGTGATCCGCTTAAGCATATCCGGATGAGCATTGATAATACATTAGTTTGGAGCTCATGAATTTTCCTTTTTAAATCATTATGTATAGCATTGATAAAAATTATAATGGTTTGGATATTATAAGAACAAACTTTTTCGTTCAAACCAATTCTTAAAGAAATGGTCCTTTAAATGAATGTATCATAACCAACTTTAATAATTCCATCTAAATATTGCCTGCATCAAGATTTTGGAGATTTGTGTTCTCTACATAATTTTCCAACATGGTCAGACAATCTTTGTTTGAATTGAAAACATGGTTTTGATTTTGAAAAATTGCTAATTAATGATATTGTTTTCTTTTCGAAGAGTTTATGTTCTCTTATGTTTCTCTACACGAACTTCTCCATTATATAGGCGTTTGCCACCGGATGGTGTTCTCATAGACGTATAACAGTAACAAATTGCTATGAACGACCATTTTATAAGCCAACGAAATCATCTTTGCTCGCTTCTTGCAAGAAGAATCCACAACGATATTTCCAGAAGAGCACAGCTTTTCATTACGGCCGTGTATCCATTTAGTTTAAATTATTACAGCCCGCCCCTGCAAAGTTGTCCAATGCCAAGGCCGACGGGCATTTTGCAAGAGAATGTATCGCTCTCTGCACCGGACGGCCTATTGATGATTAAGGCCTGTATGGTAGAGAGAGCCCTACTTCTCGTTACAACGGACGCTTCTTTGCGAGAAAGGTTTCAAAAAGGCTCAAGCATGAAGCTCTTTCGCCCCCAGATCCGCCCGTTGTTCCGATAATCGGACCCCCTTTCGGGGAGGGAGACGTGTTTTTGTTAACTTTTGATTGACTTCAGCAAACACCTGTTACGAGGGATAATTAATTTTCAATTTAATAACCTTCGTCACGGGGGCCCAAGTAGTGGCGATGGAGCAACAGTGAAGCGGGCACTTGATCCCTGGACGCATTTACAGCAATGTTCGAGAGGCGAGAAAGATGTCGAGCTAATGGGGACGCCTGGTGGTAATTGAACAACTTTTCATTTGCTCATTTTCGTCTTGCGTTTCGTCGTCCGGAGGGGTTTGTTGTGTTTCAAGCTGTCCGCCTCGGTACGGTTGAAGAATCCGTAAGCTCTAAGCTGGTTGATGCTGGAAGACGAACATCGTCAAAACCCTAGTGCTTTCTGGAGTGTTCTTGTTTTTATTTCTTATCCCGATTGTACATCCGGTGCAGTAGCAAAAACCTTAAGCTTCCCCGGAACTCGACAACTTTGGTGCCTCGATGGAACACTTTGTTGCTCAACGGTTCATCTGCTCTTGCTTTTACCTGAAGCGGTCATTTCGCCAACCTCCCGCCAGCAAGCAGCACCATGGATGTAATAATTGATATAAAGTATCGCCTTAAATGTTTGCCCCGTCGTTCGAGCAATTAGCTAGCGCCGGGTGGACAGAGCAAGAAATCCCAATCCCGTTGGAAAACTGTTGCCACCATCCACCGATACCGGACCGGGGATGAGCTCAGGCTTCAGAAATTTGGCTGGTCTTCTCGCTAGCTCATCATCCCATCGACATTGGAGGAAATCTGTAAAGAGCCTCGGTACTCGGCCGATGGCGTAAAACAATCCCAGCTAATTGCCAACCGTGTGCTTGAGGATGCAATAAAGGAAGCCGGCCGTCTCGCGGCCTTCCAAGAGTAAGATTTCCCATGGGGTGGACCCTCGCGCTCGCTGGCAGACGCTCGTAGGCAGACTAAGCAGAACGTCGCCTTTATCCGTGCCGCCGTTTTCTGCCGTGACAAATGGCGATGATAATATTAATGACATTATTAAAGCTTTTAGAAACGCAGAAGCAGAAACTACAAGCTGCCCCGGGGAAAGCTGCCGGCTGCTCGGGATGGACGTTCAAGGCACCAAGCACGACCGCTTATGCTCGTGCCGACCGTTAGCAATCGCACCCTTGAGGGACATTAAAAATTTAAATTTGAAAATAATTTAAAATGTGCTAACGCTTGCTCGATTTTCTCTATGTCTTCTTGGCTATGGGTGTGAGGGTTTGTGTGTTTGTCTGAGGGTTTTGTACAGTTTGAACTTTTTTTTTGATCGGTGCTGTTTTTCATTCTTCTTTCAGCTGAGTTTTCCCTTCCAAGGCAACGGCCATGTGTGGCCATTTTGGTGGTCCACTTTTCATTTGTTTCCATTTCGCTTCCGTCTTTCTCCTTGTTTTTCAAACAAGAGTGCTCGGTTTCCCCTCGGCGGATGACCACCGTGGCCAGGCAGGTAACAGTGTTTCATTATAATCTGTTTTCCCAACCTTCCGCGTGCAGTTTCCGGGTGTGGCCGGGCGTTTGTTTTTGCCCGATACAAACTGCAAGCAGCTCGCACGCCACCCCACGGTAACAAGCCACCAGGAGAAGGTGGTCCGGAAATGGAAGCCTCGGCCGGCAAAATGGTGTCGTAAAATTCCGCACCGGGCGCTCAGGTGAGCAGTGGTCCGCCCTTGGGTCGTTTGTTTGCTACTTGTTACCGTGGTCAAAAACTAAAATTACCGCCCCCGATCCCGTGGGAGCTGTTTCGCGTAACCGCTTGGCCGGCAAAAGTGTGAAATCGAGAGAAAGCGCTAGAGAGAGAGGGAGAAAGGGAAGGAAAAATTAAATACAGACACAAAAAACACCAAACGACTCGCCCGGTGACGTTAAGTTGTCTCAAAGCAAAGAATCCCGGCATTTGATTTTGCCGGAAGGTTGCCTCTGGTGCCGGACCAAAAGCTGTCTAGTTCTAGGGCTTCGAAGGAGGCAAAAAGAGGCGAAAACCCTAACGAAAGAAATTTCCTACTGCACCCAAAAAAGCAATGCACAAGGCACATGGCCTCCGGTGGGAACGGCAGGAGTAAAAAGAAACTACCAGAAGCCCGAAAAACAGCCAAAGTTTGCCAGATTAGGTGTAATAGCTTTTGGGGAAGCATTTTGTTGATGTCGTTCGTAGAAGTTGTGTGCTTTCTTGTGTTTGTTGGACTCTTGTTTTTTTATCTTCCCCCACTTCTTTTCCTTTTGTTTCTGGATTTATTTTAACAGCTCCAACAAGCCAAAGGCGTGTGAGGAAAAAGCCACGCGAAACCCAAGGAAACCACCACAAAGAAGTGGCGTAGGGCAATTATCTAAAACTTAACGAGTAGCGGCAACGTTAAGATAATGCGGTCGCGTCGCCTAACAGAAGGAAGTTGTAGAGCCAATGGAAACTAAAAAAGCTTTTTTTTAATTAGAGCACGGAAACGGGGAAAGGGAACTACACTGTTTGCATTCTGGTAAACATTTTGCGGCGTGCGGTTGGCTTTCCATTAAACTTAGAATAACTTTATTTGCCAGCTTTGGCAGTGTCATCCCAAACCATAAAATTATCTCTGACTTTGAAAATGCGATATTATTGAAATAAACGTTGAGCATGTGTTGAAAAGCATTTTATTTGATTTTGTTTTAGTCTCTGAATCCTTGCCATTATATGTGTTTGTGAGAAACACAATTTTTTCCCCTGTCACTGGGCCATTATGGACTTTCCTTTTTTCATCTCTTCCGAGTAACATTAAGTAAAATTTTAGTACTCCGCAAACCCGTCATTTAAATAAAAATACCTAGGCTTATCGATTATAGCACTCGCAGCCCATTTACGCGAATCGTGCCCATCGCAATTTGAGACATTCGCAACCCGGACCACCCCCTGAAACGATTGGCACAGTCCATTTCCGACGCGGCCAGATATGGACATCGGTAAAGACTCGACCATCTCGGGACACTGAATGAAGTGAAACTCAACCAACCAACCGGCCCAGTCCTCAAAGGGACCCAGTGCATTGGGAGATCGGAGGAAGCCTCCCATGAAATAAAATGGGCATGGCGGATGGTCGTCCTCCAAGATTTGTGTGTACAAATCTACGCAAATGCTTTGCTGGCACGAAATTACGCCTTCGTCGCATTTGCGCTCATTGCTCGCTTCCACATTCCTCGATTACCATAACAATAAAGCGTTTTAATTTTCGCATCTTCGTCGCTGTTTGGTCGGTACACGGTTTCATAAAAGGAAGGAGAGGGCGGAAAAAATGCACAAAAGTGGGAAGGTTGGGTGGGAAAACGGCCACCGGTAAACCACCAACCGGCCGTTCATTTGCCAACCGAAAACCGTCGCCGGTGGCAGGACTCGGGACGCGAATGCGACGGAGCCGTATGTTCATTAACGTGTCCTTCTAGAGCGGCCGATGGGAAAAGGCGGAAAAATTCGCATGAAAATGCGGTACGCGCGGTGCACATTCCCACAGGAAAAGGGCCCGGGCGTCACCGTGGAATGTTTGTGCGTTTCGGTTGGTCCTTTTTTTTTCTTGCGGTATTTTATTCCCAACCATTTTCTTCATCACGTAGTTTTATCTGATTGCTCTCTTTTGCCTCAAGGCCACGTGCCGACCATCTTCAATTTCCATTCCTGTTCCATGATAAAAGAAAGACAAAAAAAAACTCCAGCACTCCGAACGTGAAGCAACGGAAACGTTTCTGGTAATCAAGCTCCGATGCGATAGTGAACACAAAATGGAGAACACAGAAGTAAAAAAAAAATACATAGACTATGCCAAACGAGCCTCAGATGAATTCGAGAAAATAAAGAAGTGAGAAACATCATACTACACCCTGCACTCCCTGAGCCCTTTCACGGGCTCGTGGAGACAGTTTTTCTCTTCGCTGGAGTGGATTTAGATAATTTTTCCCATGAATAAAGACCTTAAAAAAGCATACACACATACACAAAAATACTACCGAGAGATAGCTTCTGCGGTGCAGCTTCTTCGTTGTGTACAGTGCATCCATTTCCACTCCCAAGCGTAACCGACGCCATACCGACACCCAAAACAACTCCCTCCGCCGGTGCACATTAGTTCGTGTTGGGCGTGTGCTGCACGTAGCAATGGCGAACGCCCAAGGCCATGGAGGGCGAAAAAAACACATGCAACGGGGAAAAACGGGATGCCACCCCGTGCGAGCGTGTGTTCCCGCTGGGAAATGTTTCGGGCGTAAAACTGCACGTTTGCATTTGAGTGATGCTTCCTGGATGGTTGCGCGGATCGTGGTCAGGTTTGGATGGGGTGCGAGAGGGTTGCTGCCCACCCTTCGCTCAAGGATGTTTCCCCCCATCACCGATTAAATAGCGCGCCACGGTAACAGAGGCGCCTCCCGCCTAACGAACGAATAAATAGGATGCCTTTCGTTCCACGTCGTTTGCGTAACAGTGTCCGTTTCGTTCCCGGTCCGTTTGGTTTGCTTTGGCGAGCTTCGCCCTGGAATGTTCTAACCGCGCACGAAGCCAAGGCGAGCCTCGCGAGGGCCGATGCAGCACGGAGAACCCTCGGGGGGAGGGTTTGGAGTGAAAATTAAAAATTAATGCACGTACACGTCAGGTGTTATCCTTAAAATTCCTCAAGGAGTGTGTTTTTTTCCTCGTTCTGCTGCTGATGGTTACCTTTTTGTTTCCTTATTGCACTGCTGGACTCAGCTCCAACTAGGTTTCGCTTCTTGGCCAATAGTCAAGAGATGCTCCCCGAGCAGCACCTTACAGTGGTATCTTCCCAGAAATATCCTTCCCCCGGCTATGCCCTTCGGGTGGAGGGAAACTGCATTCTGATTTTCCCACCAACGCCAGCATATCTGCGGTATTCGGGTGGTTCCGGTTGTTGTTATCCACCTACCAGGGACGAATCGAGAGACAGTTCCTATTGGGAAAGGATAAGGTTTGTATTTGCTCGGCGGGAGGATCGCTTTGTTCGCAATCATTGTTAGTTGGATTGAATAGATGACATTGAGTGGAAAATTAGAGCGCTGATAGTGATCCTCGTGCGGATGGTAAATGTTGGATGAGAGCAATACAAGCGTGTTGGCTGCACGAAACGTACTTAGTCGTGAATACGCGAGTTTGATTAGTGATGCGGTAAATATTGATACCATCGTAATCATTTCACCTTTGCATGCAAGCGTGGTACTGTTTGCCTTTTCTTGCGGGAAATCATAATTTTATTTGAATGACATTTGTGATCAAATGAGCTCGGTCTTTAAATTTACTTGAGGATTACAAAATTTTAATAAACAACTTGAATAACTAAGAAAGAACTGATTTAGTGGGGTTTCATAAATTTACCAAATTTTACATCTTTAGTATCCTTTACAAAATTATAAATCTTTGTTTAGAAAGTGAAAACATTTATCATTCGAATAATAATCTGTTTATCGTACTATTGTGCAATGCTTGCAAAAATTTAGCTATGGATTTTTTTAAAGTTCAAAAAGAAGTCTCAAAACGAAGAAGTTAGTGTGCATTAGCCCACGAATGTAATGAGACCAATCATTCATTTTTGAACCAACCGTTTTTTAGATTTATAAAAACATATTTAAAAACGAAAATATTAGACACGACTGTGCAAAATAACAGCAGAAGTCTCAATTCAACACAATTTTATACTTCATCTCACTTAACTTTCTTGATCAAAAACAGTGGAACAGCTTGGTATGTGAATAAGTGTTAGTGCTTAAAAATAATAACCACATCTTTTCGTATATAAAATGCTCTCTAAAACCGTTCAGCACCATCTTTCACCGACCATCATTTATTTTGGAACTGTCCTTGGTCAGAATAAGTTCTTTAAGCATAACTTGTACGCCACACTGGACACTATGATTGATGATGATTTGACGTACAAATAGTAATGAATCTATTACAAGTGTAAACACCAGTGAAAATGGTGCACACCAGAACGAACCATAACGGAGCGGTGGGAGAAAACATAAGTTAGTGCCAAAACGCACGTGAGTAGCGGTTCGGACAAACACAGACTTATTTTCGGGGGCGAAAAGAAAACAACGAAATGGAAGATCAAAGCTGGACGAAGGCAAGGAAAAGCTTCTTGAGTTTGTCCTTGCCCTTCGGTGCTCCCGTACTGCCCGTTTCGGTAAGGTAGGGCAGTATTTTTCCGCTGAGCTTTCCCGACGTGCTTTGCCGGTTTTGGAGGGGAATATCACTGCCCACCGGTGGCTTCCAGTGGCATGGGGAAATTCCGGTATCCGAACGCGCGACAAGTGCGTTCTGCGCCGACTCAACACTCCGCTTCCAGTTGGTTGTGACACGAGTCAGCACGATAGTGTGCCTTTCCAAAGGATTCCCGAAGGTGAGGCGTTGTACGTTTGCCTTGTCGAAGGGAAAACCACCCGACCGGGAGGCGAAAGTGGTGGCCGAAGTGGTGAACGGGTGGTGACGAGAGGCATAAACACGACGGAAACTCGGAACTTCCAGCAGCATCCCTTCGCAGTTCAGTTACTTGCCGGATTCTGTGACGTATGGTTTTTTCCGACAAAAACGGGCGTACCCCCGCGAGGCGTTGTGTCGTGCGAAGCGTGTGCGAATCCTTGCTGAAAGCTAAAACGGCTTAATAGTCGCCCAGGTTGCTTCTTCTAGCAGGTGTGTGAGTATTTTTCGGGGTGGTAACGCCTGTGGTAGCCAACACAAAATGTGCAACTGTGTCTTGTTGCCCGCAGAGCCGCTGCTTTCGCGTAGTGAAAAGTGACAAACCAAAAGCGGGCGAGTGAGGAAAAGCACCCTCAACTCACAGAGTTTCGCTCGCACGTGCCACGCAAATTGTGCACAAGTGTATCCGGGGGAAATAAACGGGAGTGTCGCTAGCTTTCCGGAGCAACCAAACCCACCGGAAAGTGTTTCCGTGTTCCGAATGTGCTCTGCGCAACACCGCTTGTTATCAGCGTTGTTGCGTGCGTGTGTGCGATAGAAGAAGAGTTTCTCAAGCAGTACTTCAAACAACGCTGATTGAAGCATTACTTGTGACGGGTGCAAAAGTTCCTCTAAACAGGATGTAAACAACCAACGAAACAAACACTAAGGAGGCTGTGAAACCATGAACGACTTTCGAAACGCATTCGAGTGGAGCGAATCAAATCACCACGAAAACTCTCCAAAGTCATACTCCGTTTTGTCGAAGGAAAACGAAAGGAGCAGCACGAAAAGTACATTCTGCTCGAAAGTGATGCTATTGAACTTCACTTACCGTGTCGAAAAAGCGAAAAAACGGATGGTGAAGATGGTTTCGAGCGTGAAGGAAAAGGAATAAATCTTTCCAACAACCTTGTGATTGTGTGCGTGGTTCAAACATCCAAGTAACCCTCGCCGGGGGGAAAGTTGGAAAATTGGGACAGTTTTATCCAGCATACCAGGATGGCCAGATCTTTCCAAGTTTTATTATAAGAAAATAATGGACGCGGCCTTTGCATAAGCAATCTAATCATAAAATCGCTCTACACCGAAGGAATATACAAACTGGCCCCCGAAAAGGTGCAGATGCCTCCGATACGGAATGAATTCGTGTCCTGAAATGGTCGAAAAACGAAACGTAGGAAAAAACAGAATGTCACCGGTTTGATTGCAGAATGTTTCCTTCCGTTCCGAAGGACGTTCTTCTCGTTAGTGGTCTTGTTTCGCAATATCCTGGTACATCCCGGCCAAACATGCCTACCGGCTGAGAGAATGTCGAGCAGAACCAGTGTCAAAGCGGTGGTGGTTCACGGAAGTTCACGCTGCCAAAGTGAAGGAAAACATAACCGAAGCATAAGGACAGCTCGCATTCTTCGCCCTTGAAGAAGCACCTAGGGAGACAAAAAGGGGATGTAGGATGCGAATCGAAAGCGAAAATAAAAACAGTGAAACAAACAAACACGAAACGGCACGGCACGAAACGAAATCCGGAACCGGAGCTTTCAAATCGGATTATACAGCGTTTTCTTTTTTTCCCCGTTCTTCATTTCTATCGAATGCTTTTTCCGACCATTTCACTACGTGGGCTGGCCGGAAGGGGCGGGGCGTAGGGACGGGATTGGCCAACAATTGCAACTGAAGTGGCAGTTTGAGTGGCTGTTACCAGCTTGTTGGACGTGCGATACCGATGCTTCAGTAGGGTTTTTGGGATTAAATTTTTGAATTCAATTCTGTGTAGTGAAGCGGAACGGTGGATTGTGTGATGGACGATGAATGCGCGTGATTGTGCGTATGTGTGTACGTGCGAATGTATGTGTGGGAGTGTTTGTATGTGCGAAAGACCCCGAATGGTAATTACGCCCCCTTGGTGGTGCGTGGTTTTCGAAAGGAACAGCCGGATAAACGAACGCGACCATAACTACGGCTTACAGTTGAAGGAAAGCTGGGTTTGTTTTATCATAACGAGCAGGAAAAGGAACCATGCGAATCCTAGCTTTAAGCTGCATGTTTCAAAAACTTCTGCTTGCTCACGGGAATCGACTGAAAAAAGACTTCAAATTAAACTACCCTTATGCCACCTCGTGGCAGCTATAAACAGTGATTTTCTAAAGGAGTCTAGTACCCTGCAAAGTTTTAAGGCCTCAAGTGCTGCGTACCGGTAATCCGGGCACTTCTGTGCTCGCTTTGAGTCTTTTCCCTTTAGCAGCAGCAACAAGCGTGTGTGCGATTTCATCCTTCGTTGACAAGTGTTGTGTTGTTTTTTTTCCCCTCATACTCTCCCGCTGCGTATAGTTTCCAGCCGTTCTGATTAAAAGAGTTCAAAAGTGTCTACAAACGCAGCGGAAGGAAGGCGATAAGGTGTGGCGTGCACTACTGCCTCACCCAACACACATACAAGTGGCCACCTGGTACACCAACCGGTACGTACCGGCGCGAGGTTCGGAGCCGTTCCCAGAAAGTCGTCTTGTTTGTGTCTATACCTAGTGTCCTGTTCGTTAGGCGGTATTACTGCACGTCTGGTGCGAGTTGCCCGATGCGTATGCGAGTGAAGTTGAGCACAGTGGCGTAAGGCTCCTTTTTCCGGTTTTTACATTGTGAAGTAAGTGTGTAGCGGTCCTTATCTCCCTTGAATGGAATGTGCTACTAAACGAGCGAAGTTTGAAAGAGAGAAGCAAAATAATTAGTTCTCGTGTGTTTTTTGTGCTTTCGTGTGGACCAACATCCGTTTTTGGTCCTTGTGCTTCTTTCTCGTATATTGATAGAAGTAGTGTTTCTTGCTCGGTGCGAGGGAAAATAAATAAAGATCCATTAGTGAGAGAAGTGTTTGTTGACGTGAAATAAGCTGAAGAAACCTGTAGCCAGTGTAACGAACGTCCTCGAAACATCGACCTAAGCAACAGTGCCGAGACATCGCAACAGCTGACTATTCCCGGAAATACCCGGAAGGTCGGCCAAAACCGGCACGTTGTAGTAACGGCGTATCGACACACACACACACACACGCTCGCATACCGAGCGCAACGTGGGAGATTAATCAAAAAGGTTCGTTACATTCGACCCCTTTCCCGATGCCTATTCCTTGTAGGTGTAAAACTAGATGGTCGTGATTTGCGCCTGACTCCATCTCCAGCTCCACGAACGGTGGAATTCAGGAACCATCCAGTCGCGCTTCCGATACATAGTCCCCGGAGCCGGGGGAGATGAATATACCATCCCCAATCCCTCTTCCGGTTGCTGTAATGGAAGCCAAATGAGCGTGGGAAGGACACAAGGGAACGAAACACGATGACAGCTGGTGTTGTAATTGAAAATTAATTAGATTTCTTCGCAGCGAAACAGAACGCTTGTCCTTTCGACCCGAGTGGACATTTCCGGCTGGGCTACGTTGGTAGTGTGGGGAGGGATCGCAATGATAAAGTTATTTTTGTCCACCCCGTTGTCACACAACACCCGGAACCATGGAGCCGGAAATGGAGCCGTTATCCGTGTGCTGTTCCGACCACCAGGTGTTGTGTCGGTCGCTACTGCCCCGGGGTGGCGGAAGCGGTGGGGAGTTATTGAAATTGATTTCATATGATTTGTTATTGTCACTGTGCACTGTCCGGCTTTATTGGTTCGCAGGGCGAACGGCGGGGAAACAACGATCCATGGAACATGGTACAGGAAGCGGTAGACATGTGCGTTATGAACACGTTCACAAACGCTCTCCATCCGGTGCAGGTGCATCCATGTAAGCGTACTCGGACCGGGCTGCACATTCACGAACACATTTCCTCTCCGGCACCCTGCTGGGAACATTGCTTTATTTCGTTTGATCGTCATTTTTCAAAGTGGTGAACGTTGCCCTGCAGTCTGCCGTCCGTTTATCTTTGCGAGCAGTAAATGGAGGCAATTTTCCACACCGGATTCCATTGTGCGAAGGTCGATTGCAAGGACCTCTTGGAAATATTCCTAAGAACGTTTTACGATGGTCTCTCCTCCTTCATTTCCCTCCTTAAAAGCAGGATAAGCAGACGTTCGATACAAAGGAACCCTACACCTAACGCATCATTGTCGAAGACCTGAAAATGGTAGTACATGTAGATTGTGTTACCTTACAGGTTAATTTTCCACACTCCCAATTTGTAAGGTTTTCTGAGTGCTAGGTTTCAATTGGATTGGATGAGATTCTCAGCGTGTAATCAAGTCGCTTCGGTGGATCACTACTGTAAATATAGCATAGTTCGGTGGACTCCTCAGTGAAGTATACCTAACTTCATCGTGCTCCGTGTCACATTGAACATTTTCATGAAATATTTGGAGTGGCCGTTGCGAGCCATTTTTGAATTGTACCACTTTCGTGCAAGCCGTACTTTTTTAATAACGTACTTTAACCAGAGCAAATTTTCTACATCGTAACGTTTCGATAACCCTTGTAAGGGAAACATAATAATGTTTTATTCCGACACGATTAATTTCAAGATGTTGACATTTTTAATGAGCTGCTCATTGCGTGCGTTGCGTTAAGGGTTTTGGTTCGTTTTTGCTTTTGCTTGGAAAATTTCTAGCTTCATGAAGCACTCTCAACGATGTTTTTCATATGCATCGCTTCATCTGTAGTTTTATGTAACTTTTCAGCATCGTATGTTTTTAATTAGTACTTTTCAAGAGTATTTGTTCTACAACCCTTTTCAAGACCATTTTAGTTTTGTAATGCTTACCGACAAGTGTTTGATTTTGTATAACTTTTCCTTGTGCGAAACTTTTGCATCTGCTTTGAATGCACTGTAACGGTACGAACTTATTCAACTGCTAACATTCCAGCTGTGCATTTTTAATTCCATTTCCTGGCTGCATTTTCGATAACCCTTGAAAGGGAAAAACTATGAGCTAGTTCGCAATGAGCGAATTTTCCACATCGTAACGTTTCGATAACCCATAACGGGGAAATATTATGATGATTTTGTTCGTTATGATTGTTTTCAAAATGTTGAATTTTTTTAATGTGCTCCTCATTTCGTGCGTTACGTTGAGAGTTTTAATTCATTTTTGGTTCTGCTTGGCTACCTACTAGCTCCGTGGAGCAACATTGACGGTGTTTTGCATTTGAACCGACGTTTATGAAGTGGCGTTTCATCATCGCACGTTTTAGTTCACTGTTGCCTGTGTTGTTAAGTGTTCAAAACCACTACTTTATATTGATAGGACAGAGCTCTTAGAAACGAAAAAAATCTTTATATCTCATGTCAAAATATGCGTTACAGAAAGCATGCATGATATTTCAAACGAACGGCATTAGTTTTATCGCCTCAGTTTTTGCCGATGATGGATTGCGCTTGCCTCCGGCATCTCATTTTTGGCCATCGTTTCACTTTCTTCAACGCTGGAGCGAGGGAAATAGTATTTTACTACCATTTAAAGATGTGTTCGGACCGTCCTCAGTTGGTGGAAAACATGAATTCTTGGCATCGGCAACGATTTAATGCCGGATCGGATGAAATATGCCCTTCGGACGGACGCACGGTGCGTGGATGAGTCGTTCTTTCCCTTGAAAGTTTACCATCCATGGTCGAGAAAACTTACCTAACATGAATGTATGTTAAGTCACACTCACGGCTGCATGCTTGTGTATGTATGTGTATTTATATATGGCAGTGTGTAGTACAAACCGTAAGCTCTTAAAACGCTTTCATGGCCCATAAATCGGAATTATATCTGTCAGCAGTGAAGATAGGGCAAAGCTAGCCACCGGTAGTGAGTAGTAATGCGACGCACTACCCTTGTGTGGTGGGAAAAGACGGGATGGAAAAAATCGTAACACAACAGAGGCAAACCAAATCCGAACACTGAATCTCTCCAAATCGCGCCCCCCGCAGCAAACGTACCCAGTTCCATGAATTCGACGTTTCACAAACATCATGCGAAATCGGTCTGTGGATGGCCAGGGTTGGGCAGAAGAGTGGTGGATGAAATTGTATTACTTCCACGCTGCTTGCAGCTTCCACTAGTTCCTCGTGGGCCTTGTGTTGACCCCCCACTGACGGCCGTTTTCCGTTGACGCACGTAAAGCTAACTTCGTAATCCATCGCCTCTGTTGCGATGGGCTCCATTTTGGCTTCCACTGTCATCGGCCGGCCGGAGAATGATTCGTGTCCGGAAAAAGCAACCCAGCCACTCCAGCCCCACCGTCCCTTTGACGACCTTCGTATTGGATCCCGTTCTGTGCCTCTGTTGACAGTTCGTTGTCGCGCGCGTTGATGCGTTGTTGTTAGGGCTTGCGTATCATTCGATTATCATCTTGCTTCCACTGCCTCACGTGACGAGTACAAAATGAACTCCGATTGCCTAACGGGCCACAACAACAGCTCATTTATGGACCGAGACACACAACCACATACTCACTTCATGTAAGTAGTCCAGCAGCAGGAGTGTGTGGGCCAATAATGGACCTCAAACAGTGTTTGTCACATCCGTCCGGAAGGAAGTTTATCAGCAGCGGAGACAAGCCACGTCTCGGTTTGAAGATGTGACCGGCTGGTCCAACACTGATTTGTGCCCGACGACGACGATGATGGCCAGCAACTACGCCGCTTGGTTGTGAACGTCCGAACCCAAAGTAATCAGCGAGCTCGTTTGGATGAATTTTGATCACTTTGCCGCGTAGTAGGATGCGAGTGATGGACGAACTTTCCTAGGTGGCGACCATTCAATAAGTACGGTCGTGTAAGACCAGGTCCAAACAGCCAACGTTGAAAAGTGATTTTCCCGATTCGTGCGATAATAGGCTATGGTCTCGTATGGGTTTCGTGTTGTGTCCATGCCACAATCAATATCGACTGCTAACAGCACTCGGCTTTGATCAAACTGCAAACGGACCAAGACTAATGTTCCGTCTGTTTCCAAGGTTTTGTGCCGAAGATGTCTCATGCAATGGCCGGTTGAGGTCGTTTCAGTTGACGATCCAATGTAATTGGTTCCTTTGCTAATTTTGAATTGAGCCTCGTTGGTTGTTTCGTGACGAATACCTTCCTATGAAGCTTTGCCTGTTTGCTAAGTTCATGCTGCTGTTTGTGGAATCCCAAAATGGTACATCCGATGAGGCCACGTACAAGGCTTACTGCTTCTCATTTAGATTCATCGTTTGGAGATAAATCAAAACTAAGAGCATCTGTTTACGTACTTGCTTAAGCTCGAAAGGGTTTCGTTGTAATAGGATGCTTAATTATTTTTATTATTTAAAAATTTGTTGTGGGAATATCAATCTATCCCAGAACAAATTTTTCATTCAAAATACAAATTCATGTATTATACATCAATTTATTACTCATACAACTTATTATGGGATGTTTTTTTTTC
>KE525421.1:1306559-1319546 GCA_000441895.2 Anopheles sinensis
CAAACGGACCAAGAATAATGTTCCGTCTGTTTCCAAGGTTTTGTGTCGAAGATGTTTCATGCAATGGCCGGTTGAGGTCGTTTCAGTTGACGGTCCAATGTAATTGGTTCCTTTGCAAATTTCGAATTGAGCCTCGTTGGTTGTTTCGTGACCAATATCTTCCTATGAAGCTTTGCCTATTTGCTAGGTTCATGCTGCTGTTTGTGGAATCCCAAAATGGTACATCCGATGAGGCCACGTACAAGGCTTACTGCTTCTCATTTAGATTCATCGTTTGGAGATAAATTAAAACAAAGAGCATCTGTTTACGTTCTTGCTTAAGCTCGAAAGGGTTTCGTTTCGTAGGATGCTTAATTATTTTATTATTTAAAAATTTGTTCTGATATAGATTGATATAATCATGTATTTTACATCACTTTATTACTCATACAACACATTATGGGATGTTTTTTTTTCAAAAAGATTACGTGATGTTTTGTATGGTGTATTCATAGAAGCATAATTTTATGTTTGTTTAACCATTTTTTAACAAATTCCATCGAATAGAATTGTTTGATTTCAGTACAAGCATGTAAGTTTTTTCCGTTAAACTATCAAATATTTCCCCCTGAGACACATAGACATGTGAAATTTTGCATTGACTATCCACGTACAGAAGGAAAAAAGTCTTGTAAGCCCTTCATGGGGCAGGCATGACAAAAGAGGTCGTTACGCCAAGAAGAAGAAAGTTATTGTGTACATTTTTATAGCATGTCTATCGTTAGCAAAACATTCTTAACGTAATATTCGCATGGATCCAGAAATTGAGCACCACTGTTTTTTTTTCACACGACATGCAAGATACTAAGCTTAAACAGATTTCAGCTTAATAGTGTTTAATGCTGTGGGAAAAGAAGCTGCGTTAATGTTTCTCAAAGCAATGTTTACTGATTCGAATGGTATATAAAATATTCAAAATAAGCGTATGTACAAATTGAATTTGTACAATTCAAATGCGTTCGGTTTCGATTCGATCATTGTTTATTAAACTATTTCAATTAACTGAAATTTATAATACGAACGATGTAGTTTTGTCGAGGCTTTTCCAAGAATGTATGTGGGCATCTGAACATTCCATACTTTCTGTTCGTAGAATTTTAGCTACCGTTTTTAGAAGCGATTTTCCGCCGATTCTAGGAAATATCTTCGATAGCATAACTTATCTAATTATAGGTTTTCCCGGCAAACCCCAGAGCCCGAGCCAGATTGCAATGTACGACAATGGTGTGGTTTGTGGCAGTTCAATTGAAGTTTTATAATGCGGAACGAACCGAACCGACCATTACCGACGGTACTCTACGGAATGGTACACCCTTGCGATATCCCGACAGTACCGGAGGTTTAAATGCTTACGGAACGCAAAAGACATCTGTGGCGAGTTTCATGGAAACGACGGCCAGCAAAATTGTAAAACGAAACTCCTTCCTTCCGGTGAAACCTACCTCACGCCGTAGGTTAGGAAGTCAATTAGGGAGACGCACCAACCATGCGAACCCCCGGTACGGGTCTGTGGCATAAGGGCGTGGGTTTTTCCAACTGCACCAAATGATAACGATAATTTCCCGAGCATATTACCGATCATTAACGGCAAAACGTTCCACACCAATGCCCTCCACCCTGAAATTGAGCTTGAGAGCAAGGACTCCGCACTTCTGATATTATTTCCATTCGATTTTATTGTAGTTCACACTCACCCGGCACTCCCAGGCATGTCTTTTTCCCCGAAAGGGGACCACACAAAGTTGAAGTTCATTATATACCCCATGATGAGCTCGTCCAAGAAGTCGTTAGCAAAAGGCCGGCAGCTGTCCCGTCCAACTTTGCACCGATTATTGTCCCCGAAACCGAATGCCGAAGAATTGCATTTCATCAATAGCGGGCATTGTGGGGCACCAGAAGAGGTTTTACTCGGTCTCAACGAGCGGCAATTTCTAGTCTCCGTTCTTCGGATCTTTCGAATGTGCCTATATAGTCAGAGGAGCGTTGGTTGTAGATGGTTTGCACCGAACCGGTGGGAAAAGTGCCGGTAACGTGCGCAGGGACATGGAAATGGCGTTCCAGAATAAACAGCACCAGTCGTGCACAAGAGACCCGGCTGGTGCGCTTTGCATATGGGTTTGCGTTCGCATGGTCCACGGCAAAGGACGGCAGTCGTCCTTTATCCTCTTATCAGGATCATCTGCATTTCCCCGACCTCCTGCGCCACGGTCACAAGGCGAAAGTTTTATCCCACTAATAGGGAACTAATTTGGATGAAGAAGTGCTAATTACCTTTCCTCGATAAATTTGATTGAATTATTCAACCATACTAATTCGATATAATTAGTGAGCCGTCGTATGCTCCGACGGCACCGGGGCCATGATTCCGTTGGTCAACATACTAGCCTTCGAGCCACACCTTCCGTCCCTTGCTCCGGGCCCCAGTTTGGCAGGATGATTGGACCACCGACCAACCGACGAGCAAACCCTTCCCCTGCTCAGTACATCACGGACGACTAATTACCCTTTTCAACGCACCCAACCATGCTTCCCGGAAATGCCACACAGTCGGGCGACCGAAAGGATGGATTACAGCGCCGTCGATGCATCCCGGGGGTCGTGTGGTTCTTGTGAGTGCGGGATTTTTGACGATTCACCGCGTGGCTTTGCCGATACTGGTGGAGTCATGAGCCAAATAAACAAAAAGCTCAGCTCATTCACGGACACATTGCAGCACTGAGAAGGACAAATAGACGACAATTTGGCCGCCAGCACGGGTACAGAGGGCACCAGCTCATAAAATTATGGGTACTATTGTTACTGCATTCAGTGGAGCGGGTTTGCAGCACGACTTTTGCCGGCATAATTACGTTAAACATTTACAAAGCGTATGCAAGATGGGATTTATGATTGCAGTCGGTCATGCATCGCAGCGGTTGTGGTTTAGAATCATTAAACGTTTCGGTGCGCAACCATCTTGTCTTGCTGTATTTTTGTAACTCAGTTAAGAGGTTCCCTTGTTGGTCCAGAAGTTAAATGAATTATTAATATGTACACAAGTATAGTTTACACTACGGTAAACAGCCTAAATTTATGTCCTATTAAACAATAAACACTTAAAACCCTGTTGATGAGGTTTGGTTATGGTTCGTCAGCAATATTCAGTAAATTCGACACCGGTGTACACTTATCCAATAATTTACTTGTTCATTGTTCTTGTTTCACAAAAACCGTATCAAGTATCACCCCACAATAATGTGTGATCCAATTTGGACACGGATTATTTTAAACATGGCAATTTAGTTCGGCTTCGCCGATGATCAGTGATTTTGGTTAGCGTTTCTGTGGGAAACCATTCATAACCAATTTTAGCTTTTCCATGCGGTACTTCGTGGAAGGGATTGCCTCATTTATGGGGTTCGTTGACTGACTGGACATGTCCAAGAATCGTTCAATAAAATAACTACTCTGGACGGTCGGTTTGAGTGGAGATCTGGTGAAGCGTGCGGTGTTTCTTTGTTTAATCAGGTGAGATTACATATTAATTAAAACATTCCGGACACACCTTCCCATGGATTACCGTTTTCTGCTTTACGTGTCCTTCGTGTCCTTCCGGTTTACGTGGAATGATAGTTCGCTCGAAATCCAGGTCCCAACGGCGGTCGGTTCCGATGGTGTACGGGCTTGTTAAGGATAACGATATTTTAAACAAGCCAACATTTGCCTTAACGCTTTTCCTCACGCCTACCATCGGCAGTACGTCTGTTGCAGCTCCGGAGCATCGTGGTTGGCATCCGAAGGACTCACCTCAGACACCGACTGTGCCATAAATCCTGCAGCGAAGCGAAACAAGTGTCTGTCGCAGGAGGTTCCCTCGGTGCTAATGCTGCTGCGAACGGATGAATTCGCAATTTTCACACCCTGCCCAAACATGACCGGCTCCGCTTTCCCTCTTTTATTTGCCCACTTCAGCTGAGACTGCCAGTCCCCGACAGCGTACAAATCGCAATGAGCCTGAGACACTGGATGGTAGGTTCGTGAGAAAGTTTGTTTCACCGTTTGGTCGCCCCGGGGCCAAATAATATGCTTCCCTCTTCCACCGCACACATACACACAAACACACACATACTTCTCCTGATGATTCCCAGTTGCGCAAACACACCCCGTACACAAATTGCACAGTGTCATTGAAATGGCTTTAAATACGGACATTTTATGGCGTCATACTCTTCGCCGGTGGTTGCAGTTTAATGATGACGGCATTGATTACGCTTCTAGGTGGCGGAGTTCCTTCTAGAGACCTGGAAGGTTCCCTGCAGCGCTGACGATGTTTCGAATAGTGTTTGCTCCATGCTGTACTTGGCGCACGTTTTCAGCGACAGTGAACTCCTAAAGCTCAAGCTTTAATGAGCGTCACAAGAGTTTTCTTGGAGGAGTCGCTTCCTGAATTTACGAAATTAACTATAGCATCACGAATGCTTGAACTATTATGTAAACCCGGATGATAAATCCCTTAAATCAAGTTGGATTTTGACTGTGGGCAACGGATCAGCACCATTTTGGTAGGAAAAGAATGGAGTAAAAAAAAGCTAAATAAACGTTCCACGAAACCGACCTGCGTGCTTGCGGCATCGGAAAGATTAATGGGCTGTTGTTAATTAAAATTGATCGATTGTCGTTGGAAATTAACGTTCGCCCTGCCGCTCAGGGCACCGGTTGAAAAGTTTACAAGATTAACGATACAACTGTCTTAGGCGTCTTAGCTGAAGGTCTAAAGTGTCAGCCTCAAAAGCGCCACCATCTTTGAAAAACCTTTGTTCCATTCTCAATCAGTTCCTGGCCTGTCAGGAAAATGAGTGGAAAATTCTTGCAATAGTTATTAAACGTTTTCGGTAAACGCTAATGGTGCGTAATGTCAGGTGGGGAAACTTAACTTTGTTCGCTTATGGATATTTCCAACGCTGATGAAGGAAAAAAGCGGTAGCTATCAAGAATGTTCGGAAGCAGATTGATTATTTTATGCAAAACACTTTTCACCATCATTTCACTCTTATGCCATCAACTATTTTTGGAGAGCCATTTATAAAGCAGCTTCTAATCGACACAACTTTGACGGTAGGGAGGAGTGGCCCAAATACGGACCGGTCCAACTACACTAATCACATCCAATATTCATAGGGAAAATCTCATCGGACTATATTGATAGGAGAGTGAGAGTGCCCTATGGGGGGCTCTAAAAGGGATTTGAGGATGCCCTCCTTCCACCCGCCCGATAAGCAAGACGGATAGAAGGCAGGTTACTTTAAACGGTCGACCAGCATTTTACGGGCCTTCCGCCTCCCGGCAATGGTTCCTTCATATTAATGAGTCCATTTATAGTTGGATTCTTTCCTCAGCCCACTTCACTTTCTGCCCAGAGACGGCAATGGGCTTCGCTATCCGGCATCGACATCCTTCAACGTGCTTCTGGGACTAATCAGTCCCATTCATCCGGTACTAATAGCCTGAAGAGAGAAACGTTGAAGCATTGAGCGGAAGGTGGGCTACTTTCAGCTACTACGGCCCGTTGGCCACCCAGGCGTAGTGTAATGATTTTCCGGTGAAAATGTCGAGCAACCAAAGTGTCGACCATCGACGGCAGTGGAGTGTTTCCTTCTACGGTCCGGCAGGTGGCTGGGTGGACGTTCCATCGTCTAGAGGACAGTGTAACGATGGGTAAGCAAAAACCCCGGACGCTTATTGTTCCACAGGGGAACAAAAGACCGACGGCTACAAAGTAGTGCGGACCCGGACTTTATTGTGTCTACAGCAGAAGCCTTGCCTTCCGAGGAACAAAACGCCACAAGAAAATAACGTAACCCACGTTGCCGGACTGGCAACGAAGAGTAAAAAGGAAACGCCTTTGTTTTCCTTGTCCAAACTCATTTTCCCTCCGAAAGGCCCCGGGAACAGGCTGGAGTGCCAATTCGGTGCCGATGAAAAATGGAGCAAACATCAGGCAGGAGCAACAGGAGCCTGGCTTCTTGACTTCGAAACGCTTCCGAAACCCGATTCCCTGGGAGGTCTCTTTTATTGTTGTTTAGGTTAGGTTTCGTAGGTATTTTTCGTCCCAGAAGAAGGTGTGTTTTTCTCGTCCAGTCTCGAGAAAAAGGCTGTGTTAGGCTTGTACACCTGGAGATTTGCCTTTTTTCATCGCCCCTCAGCACGCCAGTAAAGGAGATGTTTGCATTTTACTGGTCATCAGTATTTTTTACTATGTTTACAGAAGCCCGCCAGGGTTTCACCTTAAGTTTGGCTTGTCTCGTTGGTTGCGTCCTCTTTTCTCTTCCCAGGGATATCTCAATCAGAAAAATGGATTTTGAGTGCGACTCTGTTTCCCA
This sequence comes from Anopheles sinensis, assembly GCA_000441895.2. NCBI lineage: Eukaryota > Metazoa > Arthropoda > Insecta > Diptera > Culicidae > Anopheles > Anopheles sinensis. The sequence goes on from KE525421.1 coordinate 1,312,958, forward strand.
AACTGTTTGCTTTCTTTTTTCGAACTACCTTTTTATTCGATTGCTTAAAAGTATATTGAGCCGTCTAGCACTGGAAGATTTCCAATTAAAAATACCGACTGGAAACATTTTTCGTTCAATTCCAGTTCAGTGCTCAATCGAAAAGCGTTTTAAAAGGCAATTAAATCTGGTATGCAATTGATAGCGTAACGCATTCGGGAGCAATTCGTAAGTTTGCATGATATTTTCATATCTAAAACTTTCCTTTCGACTGTTTCGATAACACTCCACGGAGCCTCTACTAAACGCTTGAACTTGCGCTAGATCTTTCGCTTTTTGGTCCATTTATGCGATGGAGCATAATGTTGACAGTGCATTCAAAATGCAACATCAACCTGCAGGAATAGCTTTTCCCACCTAGAGCACCCTCAATCTCTAAGTGCATCTGCAGCGCGCGTTGTATGCATTCGTTTTGCAATCGTCGAAGCATCGAATCGTCGATGAAACCGATCGATTCTTTTGCATCTCGCGCTCATGACTCAATTATAGCCTGCTCCGGTATGCCAATCGTGCAAGAACTCGTCGTGTTCTTTCCCTGCGTTGAGGTGAAACGGCGGGAAAATGCGGGCACAATCGAAGTGCAATGGTCGATTTGTGTGTGTGTTGCGAACCCGCCAACACGATGCGAACAAATTAACAGCCTTGTGGACCGCGAGGATGTCGCAAGGGGGTGAAATTCGCCGACAGTTTGCCCACGTCGACTTTGTCGCATTTTGGCCAATTTTATGATTTTATGTTTTATCGAAACCGTTTGTACAATGTTGTGCCTACACCAGGTGGGCTGTCGGGTGGTTTGGCTGGGAAACCCTTGTGCAGCTGCACTTGCGTATGTGCGCTATTATCTTTATTATTATGCATGCACCACGTGCAACAACGTAGGATCAATACGCGCGAATTCGCTTGGCGTGTTCCGTCGCTCGCTCGCTCGCTCGCTGATGAGCCTGTTGAAGGTGGTAATCGGCGGTGGGTGGCGGTATTGGATGACGGTTGATTGTTTGATCCTTGCGCTAAAGCGAAGCAAACGGCATCCAGCCCGGTGGCGGCCTTCGACGGGACCTGGGACGGTTCAGCTAAATGAGAACTGATGCAAGTTAAAATAAATTGACATTATTCATGAAATTATATGGATGGCTTGATGCGAGCGCACCTATGCACGTTCGAACTCGCACTAGCGCACCGCTTGGGCTGGAAATAAAAATCCAATAAAAGGCCGCGGCTGTTTGGAGGAGGAATTTGTGGTCGACGTTAATTTCCATTCGCCTTGCGGCACCAAACACGATACGGGCGCTGCGGACGCAGCGCAAATTAGCTCGCGGACATTCACCGATGGCTATTATTGGCGGAGGAAATATGAAGCGCTGAGCCGTTGCTGAACCGGGACCCGGGATTGAGCCTTCGGACATTGCAGCGGAAAATGGTGAGACATCCCGTAAGCCGCAGCAGATCACCGCGGTTGAGGTGCGTCTCGAGCGAAGGAAGGGATTGATTAATTTTCGATATTAATACAAACCCGGCCCGATACGCATTCCTACAGCGACGGTAACGGTGGTGCCGCATTAAGTGAGGCGGATCGGATGATACCCGGCTTTTCTGGCGGCTTTCGGGCACGTTGATTTCGGCTTACGGATGAATAATTGCATTATAACTTTCCCCCGGACTGTGGCTCAGGTGAGCTCAGCTGGAAGAAGTAATTTCATGCCGATTGATGTACGCAATATGAAGGTTATGGATGCTACCGTATCGATACGATAGTTCAGTGGAATGCCAACGGTTGCGGTTTGGTTCGAGAAGTAGAGAAAGGAATCCACAGAAGTTGTTCCGATCAAACGCACAAAGTTCAGGAACCATTCCGGGTAACTGATCGACCGGGAACGTTTAATCCTCGCTGATATGCAGCCCTGCGTTGTCTTATGTTTGTACACATTCCTTCCATTCCTTCCATCCTATCTCTCGGCCTTTTCCGATTCATTTGCTTCCTCCCCCGAGCTATCCCAAAGTTTCCCAATTAGTTGAGGAGTACGGTACCATTCCACGAAACCGATGCGTGTGTGTGTGTACCCTCCTACAAGAAATTGTGACGGATTTCACAGGAACTCCCTCACCGCGCCAAACTTTCGCTTCCCATGTTCACCCCAAAGGCACAGAAAACCATTCGGATATCACCGTAAGCTTGGTAGAGCCCGGTTCCGTGTATCCCGTGTTACTTCGCTTCATAAGAGCTTGTTCGGCGCGTGAATAATTGCGTACAAGCGACACGGTATCCCATTTCGGAGCAGATTTTCATCCGGTGAAATAACGATGACTATCTGCATGCTGCTGGGAACGCCTCCGCCCCGAAGGCACATCCTCAGTCTGAGCTTTGGTTTTTGTTTTTGTGTTTGCTCGCCTGCTCCATTTTGAGCCTTGAATTAAGTCGAATCAAAACAATCAAGCGGCAGGCAGTACGTGGATGGCATGAGATAAAGCAAAGAAATTGAAACATTAGGTTCAGTTCGGCTGAAAGGAAAACTTTGTCGACTCCATTAAGGACATCGTGTGCAAAATGGTTACACCGTTGAAGGTGTGCGCGTATGGGCAACGGAAGGGGTGGTGGAACCGCTACGCACCTATAACACCAACTACTACACACAAGCCGTACTAAGCATTGACGGGGTGGAGAGTAACATTCCGGTTCCGATGTGTGTTAGGACGGGTGGTACTAATCTTAAACACGATATCGTTTTCGGTGCTACACATTCTCATCGCGATACTGTTGCTGCTGCTACTGCTACTGCTGCTGATGATGATGATGGTGATGGTGATGATCAGGATAATGTTATTTCTTTTCCTTTGCATTGTGGTATCGCTGGTTTCCTTTCGGTACCGGAACCCTCCGGGTGCCGGTGGGCATAGGACATTATCTGGTCTTAACATCTACAAATGGAGCTTCGACCCGTCAGCATTCAGCATCCATTCAGCCGCCATGCCTGAGCGATGCTTAAGCTTGTCGTTGTGTATCTTCCCGCAAAGGAAGAAACAAAAATGAGAGGAATAAACAAGGTAGAGTTTCTTGGTACACCTCCGAGGGAAAAAGGTATCCATGTAAAACTGTCTGAATTCAATTACCACTTTCTTGTACGACTTTGTTAGTGTAATATGGTACCCCCGGAGCGACGTTAGTGTTGGGGGAGGATTTCCCGACGAAAGGATTCTGTATGCTTCCCGCAGGCGATCTTAGGCTTCCTCTCCACTCTCACCCAAAAGCAGCCAACCTTTCTGTCGTTTTCGATCGTAGCCTCACCCCCCGAATCCTGGGACCGATGATGGCAGGCTCATTCCATGTCCGGGTGTAAGTTGGAGGTGGATGGAAAAACGAGTATCAGCCCATTCATTTGAGCTGTTTGGTACAAATTTTGGGCCTCATTTAATTGGCTCCGTTTCATCATCAGTTTCTTCGGTTGGGAGGGAACAAAACACAGCATCCTTCGTGCTTCTAACCCTTTACGAACATGTGAGTCTGCAAATGTGTGCGTGTGTATCTTTGGCTTCGGTGCCCCAGGATAGATAGGCTTTTTCAAAGGAAGCCCAAACCAACTGAAACGAAACCCACGACCACCGGAGGAGCGGCCTATATCCAAAAGATAGCACACATATCAAACCTTTCATCGGAGCCGGGCCTACAATAAGGGAGCTCCCATTCGATAACGGAGCCTGCAAAAATCCGACCTCGGTTTCTGTAAGGTTTTCTGATTCAAGAACCTCCGGTTTCAGAGACCATCAAGCAAACGATGGAAGAATCTTATCGCGAAGTTGCTTGGGGCAAAGACATAGTGCCGAATCGAGAAAAGAAACCATGTTTGTGGAACTAATGGGTAAAGTATTTTTGCAAATGTAATGCAGATAAAGGAGATACAATTACCGTCAATATTGCAATAGCCGTAGGTATTCAAAGAATTTTGTTTCAAATCTTAAGAGTTTTTTATGTTTTACAGTCTTGGTTTGTTTCGAAAAGTATTCAGTCTTGGCTGGGAAAGACGTCCTCTTGAAATGAGACGAGATTCATTAGAAGAAAATAAGTTAATCCAACACATTAGTATTGGATTTAGTTGCTCCACGATGTGGTGAAAGACAGTCATTTTGTACTGCTACTATTTTTTCTCTAAAAGGTTATGGAAATTAATCGATTCTCTCGTTCCACCTTTTAATTGTCTTGGAGTTACTAGATGATTTTTGTAATTCACGAACCGGTTACGGATTTATTACCGTTTCTAAAACCTCCTTTTATTCAATCTGTAAGAAAACTACATTCAAATATTTTGAACAGAAACTTACACAGTTTTTTTTAGCACGCATGGTGTATGTGTGTATTTTTCCTACAAAATTAGAGGCGTCCCAATTACTCTTCGTTTTTTTTTGTATGGTCATCTTTTGGTACCTATTTGCGTAATGTTTTGTGTTCCGAATCGGATTTTTCCGGCAGCATTTGGCTTTTAAAACTGCAAAACAACGAAAAAAAAAGATCGTTTCACAAAGAAACGAAATGGAAAATAGCATGGGTTGACAATGGGTTAACATTAATTCACTTTCGTTTTTGTTCACTTCAACTGGTTTTGTTCCTGTTCGTGTAATGCTAAAAGCCATGGGAAATGATTAATTATTTGCTGAGTGTAACGCACAAAAGAATAGCGCAGATAAAACCTGACTACTCGGTGGAACGTTTTGCATCAGAGTGGTCATAAATTGTATCCGCTCAATGGAAAACCTCTCTCCAGCGATTAGATTGTGATAAAATGTCACAACTCACGAGGGACAGGGGTTGCGGGGTCAGTATGAAGCGGCCTGCGCTACCTCCGGCATACTTTACGGGTCGTACAATGAAACACAAAATAAGCTTCAAATGAAAACGAACGATGTGGATTAAAATGGGCTTGCAGGATGGTTGCATGAATCATTTCCAATGCTGTCATTTCATTTCTGGTTTGTTTCTGCTTTTTTTTATCCCTGCAGGTATGCAAACGGCTCACAATTGCGTCCGGTAGGAGTCGGTGTGTTTGTCGGTGCATTGATGTGAGTAACCTAAATGCATGCGCCACTATGCTGGACTGCGGCATAGTGCTTTCGCTCTACAAAATGTATTTGCACCGGCACCGATCACCGCCATCACCAATACCATTTACCGGACCGGGCATGCATGTCACGCAACCTTCAGGACGTGTCGAGTATGGCCCGAAGTGGCAATTATGGGAAAACATTCATGTGTCTTTCGGTGCTGGGAAAGTGGCAATACAATAGCAATAATAATTTTCCCTTCCTCCCCCGACCTCATCGGGTCATAGCAAACAGTGCATGATGTGTATGCAAACTATTGTCCAGTACGGTATGAATATCAATAAAATTAATACTTAAAATAATTTATGCCGCTGACGGATGTGTGCTACACTTTGCTTGTACGCAAACTTGCACTGGCAGCCGATGCTGACACCATTAATGGTAAGCCTGACAATTTAATTTATTTCATGTTTTGAAGCAGGATTTAGACGCCTTGCCTTTTGAAATGTGTGTGTTGGTTTAAAAATTGGGAAATATTGAAGTAAACGGAATGCCACAGATAATACGTTATACGATGATTAGAATGTGATAAAGATCAAAGGCGCTTAACAAAGAAACGACGCTCGGCTATCGTAATAGAATCGGTTAGTCTCATGAGGAGCTTGAGCTATGTTTATTTGAATACTGGCTCTTTGACTATGAAATTTTTCAAACTAATTTTCTATAGTATTTTGAATTGAATTCTGACTACCTACAACTGTTGGAGTGAGAAACCACACTCGAGTGTTTGTATCCTCATCTGTACATTTCTAACGGAGGAGCAAATAAAACATCCTCGAGGATTTCGAATGTGATAAGACAGCACTTCGTATCCGAAACATCCAATTAGATCGCCATGCTGTTAGCTTTTCCAATTGATTTCCATCAAATGAATTGTATTATTTTGCTTCTAGTTTTATTTTTATGGTGGAGAAATCAATTTGAATTGGCTCTAAGGAAAATTTTTCGAAATGTCTTTTTCGTGTAGGTTTTTAAATCATTCAGCAAATGTGTTCACAAGAAAATGCTAAGATTATTCCATTAATTTTCCAAGACTCTTGTTATCTGCTTATTCATATTTTGTTAAATCACTCTGAGGTACAATAGTGTTCACCTCGGGGTAACAAATCAGGACATAAACTAAAACGCAAGCTCTAAGGGGGGAGGAAAAAATTAGCAAAGCCAACAATGAACACATCGCCCGGGACCGAAACAACACAAGCGGCACTAACGAGAGAAACTTACCGCATTGGAATAAATTCGCCACCATCCACAAGATGCTGCTCAAGCCGTTATGGCGTACAAAACCTGAAGCAAGCACTCACGGGTGACCGCAAACTGCAGTGTTTCAATCCTTAACCCGAATTCCTTCCCGCACCCCTTTCTCGAGCCCTCGCTGCAGAGAGACTTCGGTGTGCGGGGAATGTTCGGAAGCAGGAAAATTCACGCTTGTTAAAACGAACGACAGTGGCAGCCGAGAACG
>KE525421.1:1319566-1437351 GCA_000441895.2 Anopheles sinensis
TGCTGTTGCAAATCGTTGCATCTGCAAGATACGGCGTCTTTGCGTGAAGGAAAATATGGAAACCACCAGACAAGTGAGAAGCAGACAGCTAAGGCAAACGATGAATGTTGAGGAAAAAAGGCGGACAAGATCCCGAGGACGAAACGGTGACCAGATGTGCCCGGCCCAAGAATGGTCAGCAAAGTGCGCGAAGATGATCAGTAACGAGCAGCTGCCATAATCGTTAGGGCGCCTTCTGTGCCGTGGGCGAGTGGTGGAAAACTGTTAGGAAAACACAAGGAAAAGCTGTGGCCAGCAGCAAAAGCAAATTGCTTTCTTCGCTGCCCGCGCAACTGTGAGCGGTGGTGGCTTACTGTTTATTTAAATACTTCATTCGCATCGATGCGTTCACCAGCAACGGAGTGGTAAAAGGAGTGTTTATGAAAAGGATGAAACTGGGAAAACCCGTTTTGACCTGTTTTTTGAGCAATCAAGACGCTTCTAAAGGGTGATTCCAACGTCGTTAGCCAGAGGATTAACCTTAAAAGGGGGAAAATGTGTGGCAACTGCTGATAGTTTGTGGAGAAAATTGAATGTCTAACAATGTTTTGTTGATACAAGTCAAGCGGCTCGAAAAAATAGTGCAAAATGTAATACGTTCTGGCCGAATCATAACACTCAAACTATTTCTTTGACACAGTTTAATTCCTGCTTCCTCTAACAAACATGAAACAGTACCACCAGAGACCCTTTATAAAGATTCGTACCACTCGAGAGAAAAAGGAAACAGTTTTAAAGATCACGAGTGAGTGCAACGCCTGCTGTTCGCGTAGAAAAAGTTGTACAATAAAACCATAAATTCCGCATTGTGCCATAAATTTTCGATATAACAAAACAGCCTGAAAGTTACCGGATCGGTGACTGCGGGGAGGTAAAGGTGGGAGAATTTTTCACTCTTATTGCTTCGGGTCAGCCGAGTGGTTGGTGTTTAGGACGGCTTTGCCAACCCCTTTTTCCGTCGAGCCACGTTAACGGCCAAGTGTTTGAAGCCAAATATATCATCGTGCGCACTTTTCGCACACAGTTTTCCACTGCCAAGTTTGGAAAAAAGATATATATGAAACGGTGGAGGGTGAGCCTGGTGAGGAAGGTGTGGCGAGTGGGAACATAAAAATAAAATTAAACCGCACACGGCCCCATTTGGGACGGCATTCGCTGAAAGCCAATTGTTGATTGTAGTGGGAATGTACGGCGCATGGCAAAAGTGTAGAAGCTGTGAAAAGAAAAAGTATGCTGGGTAAAGTAGGCCAAAGTTTAAAGGATTAAAGTGAAACAGTGGAAATATTTTCTTTCATTTCAAATAATTGATCCAAACAGCCATACACTTTGTGTCTCATAAAATTGTTTCTTTGGAGATTAGCTTTTTCTATGAAAACAATTTCACACAATCCAATTGGATCTAATACGGGCTGCAACTTTCACCACCGCAAACGGTTGCAAACGGCATCGCATCGTAAACATCTCATTTCTTACTTACATTCTTGTCACTTCCGGTGATGGAGCCGGCACGAGTTTAAGATTTTTCCCTCGGGAAAACCATATGCAATCATAGCGCAGTGAAAGTTTCCCTTGTTGTCGCAGCTGCAAGCGCAACAGTTTCAGTTTAATCACATATCTCGCTGCATGCATCACGATAGCTACCACCATCATCATCATGATAATGATCGTCATCATCATCATCGTTGGACTCATTGCAGTAACCATGGTTTGCTTCGTGCATGCTCCCGGTGGAACGCTTCGGTGTACAATAATTTATTCAAAACGAGCATGTCATAATATTTAATCCCCGTATGTCTCCATTTGAATGATTGGTCCGGATTCGGTCCTGGCAGAGCGGATCCGTGCGGGTTTGCGTCCGGAGATCCAGCCCCTTTTTCAAGCGAAAGCATGGAAAGGATGGAAGCGAACCGTGCTCCCGTGTAAGGTATTGTTCCGGGGAAAAATCGACTCCGTACGCCACGACAAGACGGACCGGTTTTGCTGGTCGGTACGGAACACTTTTATGCTCAGTTACAGCTGCCACGGGGTGGTAACCCGTGCCTCCGTGCTCACCTCGGAATGAGTGATCAAAACGAACGGCTGTGGGAAGACCGGCACTGTGAAAACTTTGTCCGAAGCTCGGGCTCGGATTTAAATGATGCATCGCAAGTGCAGCGCTATAGCGCACCGCCTGAGGCGACACGGTACGTACTCGGTCCGTCCTGCTGTATATACCGTCCACCGGTTCGGGCAGTTCCCGGATTCCTTTGCGGGGTCCGTTCGACAGCAGGATGGCATTCGTCCGTACAGCGCTCGCTTGCTGTGGGGCGTTGTCACTTATTTTTGAAGTTCTCCAACCGTGCCGAGCTCTGGTAGTAGTCGGTTGAGCCTGGACTCGGCAGTCCGCGTCAGTGTGCATGCATTCTTTCCTTCCTCCACTCGGGTGCACACTTAGCCAGAAGGGCTCCGGGCGCCGTCTTGCCATTGTTTTGCGTCGATTGAAGCCGATGCCGGAGACTTCTGAAGTTCCGGAGTGGCGCGTAAGAATTTCTGCCCCGAAGGTCGGCCATGGATATAATCAAATGTCGACACGGGAGAGAACTTGACAAGCATAGTTGAACTTCCCTGCAGGTCCTGGGTCGCCTGTCGACCAAGAATGTCTGCGTGTCACCGGGTGGGTGACGAGTCAAGGGAACCATCCAACCTAGGCCGGTTCTGGAGGCTTTTAGGTTTTTTTGTACCCGCTCCACATTTTACCGACCGAATGCAGACTAGTTTCTGAAGTTCCGTAAACAGAAGAAGCTGGACGAGGGATTCTGCAGCAGGACCAACGCTCGTCACCGGGACGCTGGAGGCACTTTCGAACAGTTTTCTCTCAGAACGATCCGATGCGACGGTGTTACTTCCTCTTCGGTGGAGTTTATCGTGTTTCTTCAGTCTTCAGGCCAGCGAAACGTGCTCTCGTTGGTCCGTGATCTGCCCGATTCTGGACGATTCGGTGCCTTGAGGCTACCGTTACTCGGCACTATCGTTCGGTAAATTAGTATGTCAGTTCCGACAGGACTTCCATGTCTCCGGTTCATTATCGTATCTTATCAAAAATGGCGGAAAATCAGTATGCACGATTGAACGAGCCCTACAAACAAACTCAGGAGACTTCAAAATGTAAACTAAGATTTGGGTCACATTTGTTTCGAGTTGGATGGTTGAAAGTTTCTAAACCATAACGATAACACAAGTTCGTTAGGGTCTTAAATATATTTAGTTTTATAAAAGCAGCCATAGCGTGGTATTTAATAACGATTTAAATTTCAAATACCCACAAAATTACTTACAGACAAATCAAAGTACAAGCGGATCTCTTAACGTTGGTTATAATAAACACAGTGTATGAATCACATTGATATATTGAAATCACAAATGTAACAACTTCCAAACATTCGAAGGTTGGAAAAAAGCAACAAATTGATAAAAAAACGAACCGATCAATGGCACCAACCTTCGTCACCCATAGTTTAGTTCATTTGTCAAATAACATTCCTGTGCCGGGATACAAAAACGAAGACATAAAGCGTGACTTCGCCCCCCGAACTCGCGTGCCTAGATTTATTGAACGATTGAGACCACGGAAAAACTCCCCTGACTTGCGAACGGGTAGGAGGTGGATTTGGAATGCAAACGATGGATTTGATTTCTATTGAATTATTCCATCCATCATTGGAGCCCGGGTTCCATCAGGTACTTCCCGTTTGCGTTCCCAAGCGCCACCTGGCCACGCCCAACCGGTCCTCTCCCTCCGCTTCCAGCTTAAAACGGTATAAAAAATGAATATCCGTGCGAGTGCGCGCGAATGCGAACAATTTTAAATTCATGTCGCGCTCGCAACGATGTGGATCGCAAGGATACGTCGACGATGATGATGATGATTCGCAAACAAATGGGTTGTTTTCGGAACAACCGTCTGCTGTTTCTTTCCATTTTTCGTGTTTTATCCCTGCAACATGCGACACCGGTTTCGCGCGCACCGCCCGTCGACACAATGAGACAACAATAACGAGTTTCCCGGTAGTCAGTCATTTACCACGATGGGAATGGTTTGCCTCGGTTGACGTGGGCTGTCCTTGTGTTTCCCGCCACCGGCTTAGGTGGGCGCGATGTGTCCGCCATCGATTTTGTACGATTTGTGTGTGTGTGTGTGTGCTTTTCAAACTGGTGGAGTAAGAAGACAACCAAGGGTTGGTACATGGGGATGGAAGGGGAGAGCGGGAGTATCAAAAAATCATTTGTCAAAAAGGCCAGTACCAGTTGGTACGGAGGATGATTGAAATACGAACTGCAATCTAGCTTCAACTCTGGGCCCATTTGGCGTTCCATAATGGTTCCCAAAAGGGGGCTTAACGAGGCGGTAAGGGGGGCTGTTAGGATAATGGATGGGCAATCGGAGAAGTGCGGAGGGTTAGAAAAATACACCCCGGGAGCTGAGTACCGAGGCAGGCTTTGAGGCTCATGAGCCCCCAAACATTATGCTTCCCGTCATCGTTCTTCATTTTATGGCCATCAAATGCTTCAGTGCTACATCACTCGCCTGGGTCTGCTTGCTGGTCAGGATGGGAAGGGATGGCACCGGTGGCTCTGCAAACGGCAACACGAGCACGCACGGAAACGGTGGACTGGAGATGGGCAGTGGAAGTGCAGTGAAAGTGGTGTGTGAATGCGAGTTTAATTCACGAAAGTCGTTTTTCACCCTCTCGAAGGGGATGGGAAGGCAGCGTGTAGGGCTCCCGTGGGAAGGGGGTGGAAAATGAATCATATTCACCACAATCCCGTACCAACACGCCCGGACCCATCGGCTGCACCGCGGCGTGGCTGAACGGTGGTGAACCTCTCGGGTTGGCCAATATGTGGGACAGTTCCTTTCCCGAAGCCGTCGGCTGGAGTGTCCGCAAATGCAGTTTGCGTCGGTAAATGCATCATGCACTTGCCATAACTCAGCCACCGGGACGATATGATGCATTGTCTTTTCCGCTCCATCTAGCCTTCCCTGCCGTGCTTGCTTTAGGTCCGCACAGGATGGCCTATAGCAGTACGTCGGACGGCACGTACCCGATGAAGCGTTCTGCTTCGGGCGTCAGTGTTCGGTTTTGTATTAGATAGAGATAAATTATAGCATTGCGCTTTGAACGATACCTCTTCATGTGAAGGCTTCCGGGAAGAAGTAAATGTTTCCAACTAGGAGTTCGCCACACGAACCAGATGGGTCCAGGGTACGTACGCTCCATATGAGTGATGAGTTGAGAACTTATTCTTGGCCGTATGTGTGACAACATGTTTATCCCAACACGCAAAGACAAACTGTAATGAAAACATTGTAACGCATCCAACCAGTTTGCTTGCAGTCTGCTGCAAGACACTGCAATGTTGTCGAGTAGCTTCGTCAACCATACGGACTGTATGGAACTCTATTTGCTTCGCTCGTGATTGGGGAAGAAAAGAGCATAATTTGTGGATTGCATTGGTTGAACAGGGGCTCTGCAAACCGCAAACCACACACCGAGTTTGACTACGGGAGGATTATAGTCACTATCAATCACAGCTGGCACTTTGAAGTAGAGTAGGTTGGGGTGAAAATATGTCATTTAATGGGGAACATTCATAGTACCTGTCATAGTACCCTGGGAAAATTCGTATCGTTTTATTATATTTATAACAATAAATAAATATGCTCTTCACTTACAAAGTGTTGACAGCTGGTTGAAGGAAACATGGAAAAATTGAGGAGAACAGTTATAACAATTTGGCTGCTTTTTATGAGATGTTGTGGGAGTGTTTAGAAAGGAAAACTTTCCAATTATTGAATTTGAACAAAATCTTGTAAAAATATGTGGCCTAAATTTACTCATTCTACTCGCAATAAAAATTTGTATGTTCTAAAAATAATTTAAAAAATGAACTCAAATTAGTTTTGGAAATTTAATCTTCACTCTGAAGTTTGTAAAATAAGTTTTAAATTATTATTTTAAAATTCAATCAAATTTATTCTATTTTAACAAAATTCAAAATTAAGAAACCCATTATCAGAATTGGTTCTAAATTGTGTCGAAGCACTTTTTCTTATACATATTTTGGTCAAATATAAAGTAAACATTATTGCTTCTGATTTCACTAAGTGCCCATTCCTCGTAGCGATTTCCTATTCCGACCGATAAGATCTTTATTATATCAACCCGAAATGAACTTTCAACGGTGCAGGCGAAAGTTTCCTTTCGAGGGCCGCGCGGTACACACACACAAACCTTAATACACGTCAATCCAACAACATAAGTTCAGCGCCAAGTTGATACATCTCACCCAGAACTTGCCTTCCGCGATTGTGTCTCGAAGTTGCTTGGAGTTGGCGGAAACTCACAAGCACCTAATTACTGCCCATAGTTTCCAAGGTATTCGACACCTCTTACTCTTCCACTTCGCCCACCATTTCCTCGAACAATAACGGCAGGCAATCGGGAAGTTTTAATTGGTTTGATTGAAATGCCGTTGCTTATGGCCGCATGCCGCGTGGCAGCGGCAACCGATTAGCGGCTCGGCATGAATCCCGCCAATGTAGCCCATCGGGTCATCACTCAACATCGCGCTGGCTGTTAATCGGATACGGGAGTTTCCTTGGCCGAGCGATCTGGATTGTTATTGCCATGCAAATGAGTACCTTTAATTTGGTGTAATAAATTTCCTTCACCACTCATAATTTAAGGGTCAGGAAAATGGTCCCGCTTCCTAGTGCGCATAGCTTCGGTGGCCACGTGCTTTGCGCTCAATCTGACTTGTTGATCGGTGGTAGCAGGATTTATGGTTGCTAATGAAACCGACCGACGATGATTGACCACCGAGTGGGACTGGTCGGTGGCCAGGAAATTGGAACTAGGCTTTCAATATCCGCCGGCGTGGTTTACGGTAGTGCTTTTCTTCCGGTGCTGGACGATGAATAATGATATCGGAAAATGGACAAATGCAGTCCTATGGGCGACAGAGTGGGTTGTTGGTTTGAGTGGAGTTTGCGGGAAATGTTTCGATCCTTTCCCCAAGCCTGTTCAGTACTAACAAAAACAAGCTATGAAAATATAAATTGGTTCAATCAAAAACATTGTTGTAGGAAAGTAGATCAACCGTAGGATAACATGTACCATGATTGAATGAATAACAAGAAGATTAATTTTGGCATTTTTTCAAATATGTAGTCGAAATCGCAACCTCAATAAAAGTATAAACATATACCTCGAAACGGAAAGAATTTTAAAGCTGAACGGATCGTCAATCGTTTGATGTGGTTAGCATTCTTAACGAGATAAAAAAACGTAGGAAAAATGTCATTCAGTCATTTCCACGGAGCTTGTTTCCTTCTTTAGCGACACAAATTCTTCCGCGTGAAAGTTATTCCTGTGGCCTGCAAAAGACTTCAAAGGCCAATGTTGAGGCACCCTTGCTACGTTCCAGTTCGGCCATGTTCTACGATTCTGTGCAGAACAATTAACTTTTTTACTACCCCTCGGGAAAGATTTTTCTAGAAATAAAGTATGAGCATTCTCGTGGCACTACGGAGATGGTGAGCCTATTTTCACAACGAACAAATCGCAATGCTACCCTGGAGGATTTGACATTCTGCTGCACAAGATTTCCATGCTGCGTTGATTCTGTTCGGTTTGTTTTTTTTTCTTTTAAAGCTATTTCCAAAATAAGAAGCAAAATCGTAAAATTTCGCGGAAAATTCTTTTCATCATACGCACCGTTTCGTGCGTTCTTCGCATTGAAAGGGACGCGGGAGGAAAAGTTAAACAACTTCAAAGGGACCAATTTTGCTCGCGCTCTACTATCGACATGCGTTCTGAAGCAAGGTGGAATCAAGGATGATTTTTTGTCGGAAGAAAACAATCTTTACCACCCCTCCATACATGCGACTTTCGTGGCGTGTCGTCTCCACGGACAGAAAAATGTAAAATGCTCTTGAAATCTGCTCCGGCCACGGTAGCACAAAATGGCGATGTGCCTCAAATCATAGCATAAATGGTGTAATTCTTCTCCGTTTAGCTGCCGGCTTGGACCCAGGGCCTGGGGTGGTTTTTGTGTGGATATTGTGCGGTAAGAATACGAATGAGCGCCGACCGGCTACGGGACGTAGGGAAATTCTTTAGCTGCTCGCGTCCCGTTCGGGCTAAAATGGCTTCAGCAAGCAACCGTACCATATGGCAGCCATCGTTAAGGCATTATTACTCTAATCGCCCGTAGCGTTCGACGTGTGTTCGACGGCTGTTTCTTGTGTTTGTGCGGTGTTCCGGTGTGTGTATTTTTCCGTCTTTTTTTTGTATGCATCATTCTCCCCTTGTTTGTCCAACTTTCCGCCGGCTCGGGAAAGCGTCTGCTGTGGGAAAATTGAAAATATTGCCACCCCGGACTCTGCCTGCTAGAAGTCGTCACGGACGTTCAGAAGCTCCATGGTAGCATTCAATAGAACCAGAAAGAATGAAAGATGATGGAGCAAAGGAAAAACGTTCAACACAACTTTACAGCGCCCAGCATCCTGTTTGTCCTTCGCCGCTCCGACAGCACACTCTCGTTTACATTTGTTGCCTCACACAACGCACATCCACAAACCCACGCGGGCCAACACACCGCTATCGTTGTCAGGAGAGCAACGTACGTAAGCCATACTGCCCGGTCAAACACATAGCCATTATGGCCCTTGGGGAGCTACGTGGTCGTACGAGAGCTAGCTAGCTCCAGGCCCATGCCGGTCCAGTGTTGCTGGTGGCACAATAAATCATTTTCGTAACGTTTCTTTCGCCGCCGAGAAGGTCCCTAGCAAAGGATCCCTTTTTCATACCGTTCTCCATTTTTTCTTTACTTCGAGTTGCACTGATAATCCGCTGCAGTGGTCGCTCGGTTCTATCTGGAGGGTTTCCAGTGCGATGTGCGAACAAAAACACCGTTGGCAAAGGATAGGAAAAGTGCAAGCAAAGTCCAGTAACGGTTCGTAAGAGAAGAGTCCGATGTAAGCCTCACCCTTTGGTTCTCGAAGTGTCGGCGGTGGTGCCCTGCATCGGACGTACAAGACCAACGCGCTATATCCAATCCGTCGCACGAAAGGCGATACATTGGATGGGGCAACGGAAAACACCATCGATCGATGGTCGCTGAAACGTGGATGACAGGTTTCGAACATCAGTTACGATGCACTGCATATGGTTGCCACGGGCCATGTGTGCGATGGCGGTGGGAAGGGAGGTTTTGGTTTCGTACTTTATTTTATACATCTCTCGACAGCTTGTCCTTTATTGGTTTAAGGATAACGACATGTGCCACCCGGCCAGTACGTCAGCTCGCAGTGAATAATGAATGGGACGTTGTATTATCGGGAACGTATTCTCAAGCTCACGATAAAAGGGAAGGGATACAAAAATAACACTTTTTTGTCCATGAAATCGAACTTTTCCTCCCTACTGTATGATCCCGCCCGACTCCAGAAGCACATGAGATTACAGATATTTGTGTGTCTTGTTGCTTGTCCTAACAGGGAGCGAGTACTCGGTCAGCTCGTCCAGTTTTTCATCGTTATCGTGCTAATCCATGACCTTTTTTTCCGAATCAGTAATCCCTCCGATGAGTATGGCGACCTTTCATCCCTTGGGTTCTCCCTCTTTTGAGAAATATCATAATCGAACCTTCCTCGCAAAGTCCAATGTTTGCCGGGTTTTGCTGCCAGAACGTGAGTGAATGTTGACTTCGTGGTGGAAAAAGCCGAACCCTGCGGTGTACGGGGACTGGAAGAGCGAGAAGTGGCACAAAAAGAATGTGAGAAAATATTTAATAATGTGTGCGACGTCGACAATCCCAGCCAAAGGGTTAGCGGGTTGGCTGGATTGGATTGGAAAGCTGGCGATGATAAGTTTCAACGAAGTATTCTGCATTATCCCATTTTCCTCGTCATTTTATTCCAATCGCGTCCTGCCGTCGGCATTGCGTGTCGTCCGTTGACAATGCTCACGTATAACAATCGGTGCAATGGTCACGGGAGTTTCTTGCCCTAGCGATGGTTCCCTCCTTGCTCGTTGTGAGAATTCCTTCGAATGTTCCAAGAAGCTGGAGGAGCGTTTTTTATTTGCTGCAATGGAATTGGTTCAGAGATTAGGGTGGAATGCACCAAGTTTCAGAACACTCTTTCTCCATCCATCTTGTCAGTATCTTTCATTATCATCTTGCGACACTGGCGATGTCACCGATGCCGCACCAAGCTGGGACCATCAAGAATGTTCATTTTGCAGGCACTGGTTACTCATTTCTTTCACGGCTACCTGTAAGCAGCTCTTTTTGTCATTCCCATGCGATGCAGGTCGTTCTTATGCTCTCCGGTTGCCAGAGATCCATCGGTCTTACTGTCTTTTGCAAATTCTTCTACGTTACTCTGAGAAGAAGCTGCAAGCTTTCCATTGAGATTCGCTACCGATGCATGGATAGTTTTTATCCCGCCCGACGCATCGTTTCACTGCAGAGTTCGTTTCAAATGCATAGTGTTCTTGGAGAAATGGGACGTCTTGAGGCTTCTTTCCACCAGGACCAGAAAAGTCAACTGAGGGGAAATCAAGCCATAAAATAAAGCAACAAAAAATTGCCACCAACCCGGAAGCAAATGACTCGGAAAAGTTCCCATCCCTACCTCTCCTGGAGCTCAGCATCTTGGGCTTTTGTCTGGCCCATTTTTACGCCAGTCATTCGATGACTTGAAGTACCAACCTTGTCGGGCGTCTGGAAGCCAGTCTGGATGCGTTCGTTCTTTGGTGCGCTTGCTTTATCGATAAAATACCAAAAAGAAAAATCGGTGCACCATGGAACGAGAAACCAATTAATCACCGTTCGAGGGTGGCAATCTATCTGTTCTTCACTTCCTATTTGCAAGTTAATCGATTGCATGCTCGCCGTTGCAGCCGTTGCTGTTACCTGCGGCGTCTGGGTCGAACGTAATTGACGCCATTCTCGGTCGGTGTCTGATGTTTTGTGGGGTTTCCTTTCCTGCAGGACTATGTAGGAGGGTGACTGTCTGGAGGCAGCAATTGATGAAAGGAACGAGATGATGAATGAAACTGTTTGCAGAAGGATAGAATGCCAACCGACCGGGGAAAACAGGGCTCTAACTTTACGGCTTATCGACACAGGATTATAGAATTTTCTCCTCATCGAGACCATGCACGGTGCTGAGAGGCGTAAACATTATTTATCTCATTAAATTTTCACTTCGTGAGCTCGGCATTCTTGTTTGCCAGGCATTAATCAATCGCGTGACGGTGCTTCTTTTCATGCGTATTCGATCACTTAGCAAATTAGTGATGAATAAATAAATGGCACTTGCCTATCAATTGTTTAAGTCGATCTCAACCGTAGCAAAACTCATCGAAATTTATGGGAAATTTATAAAATTTATAAAAGGATACAAGTAGCTATTTATGGTGGTGTGATAATTTGAGTTGATTGATTGAGAAATGAAACGTTTTGCCTTATTACTTCATCATAACTATGAATGTTTTAGTTGTTTATTGGACCCTCTCCTGTTTAAGAGGACTGACTATCTTCGTGCACATAGGGATCAAGTCTAGTAAGCCCTTCATGAAGCAGGCTTGACCAAAAGTGGTAGATACACTATCAAAGATGGAAGAGTACCTGTTTTAAGTCAATCTGCAATTCGTAGATGTGGTTAGATGAATAAAAAAAACTGCACATAACTGAATATTCAAAGGAAAACAAATTAGATTCATGCCGAATAATGATATCCTTTTTAAGCTTGTTTGGAAAGACTATTCAATTATATGTATTTTAATGTTAAACCAATTGCGAAAAATGGCTTGATGTTTGTTCATCTTTACGTATATGGTGAAGTTTTGAAGTGATCGTTTTGTTCGAAATGTTAAAAAAATTAGAAATCACCTTGTGAACAACACATGCTACTTGAAGCTCTTTAACAATAACACTCCTCAATGAATCTACTCTTAAATTATTTTTTTCTCTACCAAGCTCTGCCTTTTATCGCGACCTAACACATTCCGTCCGCTCGAACTTGCCTTATCGTCGATTTTGTGCACCACACGTACGCACTTCTGAAAGAGGGAACGCGTCGCGTCGTGACGGGAAAAGACATTCCGTACGACGATCACGCCATCAATAAACCTTCCGGCTCCGGTGTGAGAGGAGAAAAATAGTACAAAAAAATATGATCGAAAGCGTTGACTTCCGCTGATAAGAATAATATCACTGACACCAAACGCGTCAGAGGGTGGTGTATGAAAGTAATAGAAAAGGTCGCTCCAAGACACCATTTCATAGCGTTCCGAGTGGCTTCGAGGAGATTGTAGTTAACGTGTGTGTGTTTGTGCCTTCGCGGCCGATAAAGAGGCATGCGTGTATGTTGGTGATTCTCACCGTCGGAAAACGACTCTCCAAAACGTGTGTTTATGTGTGTGTGTGAGTTCTTTTTTCTTTGACCTACTACCCATCCATATGAGAACACGTTAGGGTCCTTCATTACGATCGCTGAAGGATGACTTTCATCGACACAGGTGCCCTTCCACGACCTTCGGGTACACGTGTCGGTACGTTAGCAGATACATCAACAGTGACTACAACCATTAATGATTGCCTCACGTTAGTACAGCTAGGACTTTCACTTGAAAGGTGTCACACATCAGTGGCACGGATGTTAGTTCATTTTTGGCGTGATTTTAAACGAACCTCGTTCGTACGGTCGGTTCAAAGTTGAGCGTTTTGTTGGCAACGTGCCCTTGTTTGAAACACCCAAAGCACCCATCCAAAATGATAACAATAACAAACCGGGGAGCAATTGCAACAAAAACTATCACAAGCGAGTACACAAACAAACAAACGAGGAAAAACATGAGCAAACGGGAGAACGGCTCTATTGTTGGTGGTGCCAATTTCAACGGCAAAATCTACCGACCCAATCCGTGTGGGAACGATGTTTGACAGAAGGTGTCAGATTTGTCAGCGTTCGGTGTCGAAAGCGCAAACTTTCTCGTGCAGCACATTTGCTCGATGGTGTGGCAAGTGGAATACAGTTTAGTAGCGTATGTGAGAAAATGTGTATTAAACGCGTGGAAAACACGCACTATAAACGATGGATGTTTGATTCCAGGAATCGTGTGGAATTGCGGAATATCCTGTTAACTGTTTTAATAACAATGTTGATGTCATGAAAACCTCTGCTCTTTTTTTCATGTTTTTCAAGTTTTGCTCTCTAACATACAAACGGATATGTACGTTTAGTGTCATAACAAGCGTCAAACATAGGTAACAATCGTATGTCATTTAATGTAGGATGACTTTATCACTGAAAAGCATACGTTGTCATGTCACTGAGATAGATGTTTAGTAGGAGCTTTAAAATAATGTTTAACATTAAAACGAAAAAACTCAAGGATAGGACGAAACTATATTGGGAAGAAATTACAAGGAAACATTAAAGAACGATGCATTTGAGAAAGGTGTCTAACATCCTTTTGTTTAAAATGATCGTTCGCTCTCGAATGAAAAGTGGCATAGGAAAAAGACCTGTTCTAGCACGCTGCGGAGGTGATGATAGTGAAAATGTTTGTTTCACGCTTCGATGAAGCATAACGAATGCCCTACCGAAGGCCGTCGGTTTAGTGAACGTTCTATAAGAGAGGAAATATTTTTCAGCTCATTGGAAACCGGTGTTTCTTTGTTTTCTCTAGCTCGAACGGCCGAAGCCGGAGCCGAGCGTCCATCAGCGAGATGTACTTTCTCGGGGAATCATTTCATTGGAAATTCTACCGCTTGCACTTGTCCGTATGCAGTTTGAGATTGTTCCGAAAGAGTGCGAGTAAAGTAGATCGCATAGGGGAGCAAATAGTTTAGCTAGTCAAGTGACTTTTGCAGGCACTGGCAGAAACTGGAAGAAAACCAACCGACGAGATCGGCATGTGGAGCGAACCCTATCGTTGCAAGTACAAAGAACATGTGTAGCTTGCCTTGTGCCCTTCAGTCGCTCCCTTTTTTTGGTCGACTTTGTCGAAACCATGCTTCGAGTGAGCATGCTTCACGGTCCGACAAGCAGCGCGAAAACTATGGCAGGAATTCAATTAAAAAGTTCACAAATGAAGTTGAACTTTTAAGCAATCTGCGTGAACTAACCGCGGAGAAACTGCGCGGCGGGTTCGGGGGAAGTATAACGGGAGCAAAATGGCTCTCCATGCAGTCAAACTTCAAACGCAATTGTTCTGTGCGAGTGTGAAAACAATGCACAACGTGATACTCGTGTTGGTTTCAAGGGAAGCCAATTTCTTTGATCAACGTTGTTTACGTGACTTGGCCTATTCAAATGGCCTCCGTTACGTTTTGTTGACGGGATAATGTAAAACAGGATTAGTCAAGAAACTGTAAACACGAGTGTGCTTCAAGTTCTCAAAAGTTGTACTGCGGTAAGCCTTCAAGGTGGTCTTATACTGGTCATTATTCATTCGTTAATGGCTGGATGATTAACCGAAACACATGAAAGAGGTTTTAAAATTCTCAAAGTTGAAATACTCAAGGTCTCAACCGAGCGTTTAATGCACGCCTTGCACAAGCAGTACAATGGAGTGGTTTTCTTATTTCTGGAAATCTATCCACCAGCAAGAAAACAAGTAAAGATTGCGTCGGAATTTGGTCGAAAGTTTTCACAAAAACCAATTCAAAACCACTTCTCCGATTGCCGCGGTTTCCACTGACTGCACCAGCGTTTTGAGGCTTTTAATTAAGCTTTCATTCAGCGACGCCCTTGAGTTGGTATTTGCAGCACACCAAAATCGGGAAACCATGCTTTAGCTGGTTTATTCCCTCTCGGAAAGGGAGATTTGTTCTTGTGGATTTTAATTGTCATCTTCGAAGGTTGGGGCGAACTCGTGACCGGCGAGTGGGGGTGCTCTTGAAATGTGGACAGCTTTTCCCGGGCTGTGGAAATAGGGGACACACTTCCAGTACGTGAAAGATTTTTGGTAAAGTCCCATCCCAAACCCATCACAGTGTCCTTACGAGCGCGTCTAACAATGTGACGATTGCGGTTAACGACTAGCAGAGGGCGACACGAAAGAGAACTCCTGCCAGGGGGGAAGAGAGCATGCCTTTGGAACCATTCGGGGGAGTTGATTGGCTTTTATGTGCAGGAGGAAAAGTTTATGTGGCAATCAGGGAGGTTGGCAGGAAACCCTCCAGCTGGTTCGCCTTTTCGCCTAGCATCAGCAGTAGTGTTGTAGCTGCCAATAATCCTCCCGCGCATCCGTTGGTTCGCAACGCCGGTGACATTTTATGCTCATTTTCCTTCTCCCCTTCGAATCGAGGAAACCCCTATACTTTGAGACACAGCATTCGGAGTGCGTCATTCACACTCGAACGCGCGAGAAAAAGTGGTAACGTGCAGTAAATGGGTGAAATCAAAAATTAATTCCTTTCCTACGATGTACCGTGCGGGCGAAGAAACAAGCGTGGGTAGGGGGCAACGAACAGGATTTTTCCCCCACGGGTGGCCATAGTCACCGCCGGCTGCCGAAAGTTGCGCTCTACTTTACGACGCTTCACGCTGCTGGTGGCACCATAAAATGGCACCCGGGCCATTCGCAAGCCATTTGCCCGTTTCGCTCATTACGAGTTCCATTAGGGGAACGCCGGGGAATGGGGATGAAATTCCTTCAGATAAGAACCTAGCTGACGCTCTCCCGAATCTCTCAGTCGCTGTACAAGTAGTGTGGGTTTATTTTACGTTTGCCTTCCGAGTGGTCTGTAATTCACAAACTTTTTGGACTCGCTCTTTCCTCCCTTTTTGGCATTGGGTGAAGAAAGGGGTGGGATTTGATGGAGGGTACAATAATATCGGATTCTGGTATTGTCTTGAGGAATGTTTTCATCTTCGGTGGCTCGGTCGTATAAATGGGATCGAGAGATGGCGCTTTATGACACTGGTTCGTTCGTCTAAATGGAGGCGCCTGGTGGTTCATGAATGGAGGCGCCTGGTGGTTCATGAGTGGAGGCTCGAACTGGTCGGTTTGGGCGTGCGATGGACGATTTGAATTGTGGCTGACGTTCGCTCGAGCATCATCTTGAGTACAGCTCGTGGTTCACACACGTGGCAGTTCCCAAGACAGAAAGCCGACCATCCCTCGCCATTGCCAATGTGGTTACGCTGATTTGGGTCAAACATTGAGCTCTGTGAGTGGAAAGTTTATTTCGCCTCAGCCGCCCGTGGCATCCCCGTTTCTTCAGCGTCCTCCTGACATGCCATGGAAGGCAATTTCCCGTAAACGACCCGAAATGCGTACGTTTTCTTTCATCATAGAGAAATTTCATGAATAATTCATGCAATTGACATATGCGTAGTTTAGACGGTTTCAGGATCCGGCTGACGTTCATATCGGTGTCGTGTTCGTCGTCGGGCTCGTTGTCCGATTTCCAATGTCCATTGGATCGTAATGTCGTACATTCGGCATGAATCGGACCCTCGGACGGAGGGTATGAAACAAAATAAAGCGGGCGAAAGAGGACCAGAAAAAGAGGCGGAATTCAACATTAGTTGCCTCGTTGATGGAAGAATAAATTGCTCTTCAACGTAACGTGATTAGGTCCTGGCAATTTAATTTCGTTTCATTGTATGTTTTTGGGCCCGTGCAGTTTACTTACGGTCCTCAGTCTGCTTCAAAGCATTCAGTGTGGCGTCGTTTCGAAATCATTTAAAAAAAGTCATCGTATCGTGGCACGTCGCTCCCTTGGGAACGGAACCCTCCCCGCCCAGTTCGGTCGAAGGTTAACGGCACAAAATGCGGAAGGAATCCATCTAATTTTGACGTAACGCAATGTTCACTTTAAGTTGGATTTTTGTTTTTATTGATATTCTTCGTTCCACCCCCGGACTCGTTCACTCGAGGATCAGTCACTCAAAATATGTTGCCATTTTCTTTTATTGTAGCCTTGGTTCCGGGAAAATCTTTCAGAAATATCTCCACCATCAAAATGGAATAGATTTTTACGAAACAAAGAAAAGAGAAAGTAATCTTTTCCATGCCATTTTCCAATTGCGTAAGCGGCTATGGTTTTCCATTCTCGAAGAAGAAAAATTTAAGCACGAATTAAATTTTTCCCGAACAACGACAGCAATAACAAAACGAAGCCAAATGTCCCCAAAAATAAAGCAACCGTCACGCCAGCTTAGCTTGAGAGTGATCTGTTTTTCGGGCTGACACTGAGGACTGACTCGTGGGAAAACGTTTTCGTCCGTGTCCTATTTTGCCACGGGTCGCTAGGTGGGATGCACCAGCATCAAACAAAAACTGAAACGGTCTAGTTTGCCCTGGTCCACTTCAAGCTGCCCGTTCCAACACCTGAAATACAAATACGCACACACACACTCGAGCCGAGGTATCGAGAGTCAAACTGTCGTTGCTTCCTCTACCCTGGCAGCTTCCGGATAGCGTGGCGAGCCAAACCGCGCGAGATGGATGGTGCGGTATCAGACCGGTGACATTTTTATTTAGATCCGGAGATGGATTTTTCCCGGAGCCGGAATTTTCTACTCGCCCGGGTGGGCCGTAGCACCATAAGCGCCACAGATCCAGGCCGAGCTTAGATTGAAATCGTGATGCCTTTATTCCGTCTCGAACAACCGGCACTCGATTGCTTCCGCGGGAGATAATCGATTTTTCGTTTTTATCTGGCATTTTTTCCTGGACATTGCGATACGCAAAGAAAACTTCATCAAACGATTTTCGATGCGAACGATTCTTCATGGCAGAGGAAAACCACCTCAACCAAGCGTTAAAAGCAGCCAAAAGATGGCTTTCAGGATGGCTGTTATGGAGCGACAAAAGCCATCCTCCTAAGTCTCGTCAGGATACAGCTGCTTTGCAAGGGTGGCGTGCTGTAATCGAAGATTATCTTGGCGCGATCGAAAGTCGAGAGTATTTCCAAACATCTCTCATTCCAAATATCTTTTGGTACTCGATTCCAGTGCGGCTTTGAAGGGCTTTTTGACTGAGACCACACCACACTCCACTTTCAGGCCCGTTTTCCTAGTGGTGCCGAATAAACTTTAATCTGTTTCCTCAACGGACAATTCAGAGAAACCTCGTACCAAAAAGTCTGCGTTCGGCTCTCGAATCGTAAAGTCACTTTTAGGAATGGGGAAGATATGTACTGCGTTTTTTTATCGAATCCCTCATTCCTGGCTCACTCAACCTGGCAATCAAATGAAGCAAAGAACCTCTCCCGTAGAGGAAAAGTGTATGAAAGGAATGTTCTCCATGCCAAAAGATGAAAGTAGACGGCAGCAATGACAATAACAGGGCCGGCCGACCTTGAAGGGTTATTGGGAGAGGCATGCCGTTTCGGTACCTAGGCAATGCTTTGAAGTGTGCTCTGATTGAGTGCTGCGATAAAGCGGCAAAGTCTCGGTGGCTTGAATTTTTACTCTTCTTCACACAATAGGACTTGTTTTCAACATTCCAAATCACCAAACAATCGCTTCCTGCTTTAGATTTGACCGATCGTATCCTTCGTTCAATAGAATGCATATTGAGAGTGCTGTTTATATTTAACATAATCAAAATTATTTCAAAATATCAACTGTATACAATACATCAAATCAAATACAATCCAGTTCATTTTAAACATTTGATATTTATAATTTGTTTGGAGAAACTGAAAATTCACAGCAAACAAAATAGTCATATAAAAGTTGCTAGCCACTGAATATAACATCCAATCAATTTTTTCTGCTCTTTTTCAGTTTTAACTGGGATTTGATTCTTCATGCTGTTAACTTGAACGTATGTCTTTTTTGATTCCTAACTATTGTTATTTTATAGAAAAAATCATAATCTAAGAAAATATTATCATGAAAAAGCAGACAACTTTCTATCAACATAATCGAAACAATGTGAAAGATGAACCTTTTACGAGACTCCATAATCAAGCTGAGAAACCATTCAGAAGTTCATTCGAACGGAAAAAATTGCCTTCTGAGCATAATAGATTTAGACTGAACCAGGCATTTCGAAAGTACAAGCGTGACCGGAGGAAATTCAATTTTCATCAATTCGATGAAGGTACATTAAAAATCAATGAGGAATCAAGAAGGTTTATCTTTTCCATCAAACATATAAATAGCAAAATGCATCCAACCTCATTACGAAGCCTTTTACAACGTCGCTTCGGAGGGAGTGCACTTTGGATTGTAAATTGATTTACATGTTTACGTAGTAAATCCATTCTGGTATTGCTTACTCAACCAAATTGTTTTTCTTTCTCGCAAGATTGTTCTATTGTCGGAACGGTAAAACCTAAAACGACACTAGTAATCTGAGTCCATGCGAAGTGGTTTGTCACAAGCGTGCCATTACAAGACGCAGATGACTCCATTTAGAGAGCAAACCGTGGGGCAAATCCATTGTAAGTGCATCCTTCTTTGGCTTTCTTTCCGGTTTGGTTCACCGATGCGGAAGGTTTGGGGCTGGTGTTTCCTTTAGAAATAGAGCGATTTCGAGCAGACCTCGTATCTATCTGCGTATGCGCCACAGAAAAAAAGTGCTCACAATAAATATCAATTTGACTGGAGAACTGCTGGAGGACGCCTTCGAGAAGTCAATCCGTGAGTGGTAGGATTTGTGTAACTATTATATTTTTTTATTTTATTTAAACTCTCTCCTTCCATTTTAAATTCCACCAAGTGTGCTGGTCGTGGTCGTTCTTCATGACCGTGTCGTTGAAAACGCAGTAGAAAAATTACATATCCCCTGCACTAGCTTACATTTAGAGCACTTCTACGGGAACAAAAGTGATAGCGGACAAGAAAGAGAAAAACGTTAAAAGTGCCGACAAACACATGCGGACTGTGAAAGGAGGAAGAAAAAAAGCCAGTGAGTAAATAAAATTTGTTTTCTACCATTCCACGTTCCAAACACCGTACAGCGCAGCGCAGGGTGAATGACATAAAAAGACCGAAAGTCATAAATTTCAATTTCTCTGCACAATTCTACTTTTGCGCTGCAGCATCATCCAACTTGCGCGTAGGATCCTTAGGGTGACTTTTGCTCTACAGGACAGTACAATGCGGAAGCACATCCAGTTCGGGCACTACTTCCGGTGGACTACCGGTCCAATCCTTTTTCGCCACAAAACGGCGTACAGTCTGTAGCGCTTTGCGGAATCTCTTCCCGGATGTAGGGCGGTTGTTGAGTTCTTGAATTTATTTCACTTGCCCTAGCTGTTTAACTTTCTAATCTCGTCTGCCTACCGGAATGGGGTTCGGTTTGGAGCAAAGTTCCCGAAGTCAGCGCGGGATGAATGTGTTTTTCTCTCTGCTGTTACATTTCATTCCTTCCAATAGCGTTTGTCGTGCGCAATGTAAACCGGCAGACGTAAGTTTTATTTTGTCAAACAGAAATTGACCGTACTGATGGATGCAAGTTGAATTCCACATGCATCTATCATGTTTATGCTCGTTAGGTTATCCCCCAGCATCGCCCTTGCTTCGAAGGGACATCATTGAGGGGACCTCAAACGTTAGCCCCTGCTGGTAGTGACAACAACGACGGCTTCGTGTGTGGAACACGATGACATAAGATCGAGAGCAATAAAGTGCACCGACAAACAGACGTGACATCCGGATGATATGTGTTCGGGTTGTGCTGGGACGGTTTTCCATCGACTCAGTGGACACGCATTCTTGCCGACGTTTGAACATATTTTACTTTATTTTGGACAAGCAGTTGCAGGATGTCGTAAACGGTCTTCATTTTATTGCGGTATATAGAGGACATTAGAGATATAAATTACAGGAATCATGGTGAATTGAATTTCTAGAATAGACGAATGTTTCCGGCGATCACAGTTTGATGAGATGGAATCAAATCCGCGTTTAATTCACCTGATTGAATGAATGTTACCATGGATGGATTGAAGTTAAATCTTCTTTAGGCTCCATTATGTTTTCAAACTGGTTATCAACTCAACGTTGGTATGCGTCTCCATTTAATGGCATTTTTGCACAGGACGTCCTTATTTGTGATCGATTTTTCCAGTCGACGTTGAGAAAAGTTTACGCTTTTATCCTTAGGCAGTGCAAGTGCCAATAAAAGATCGTAGATTTGCGATTGACGATAACTGTCGCTTGCGCAACGCTGGTAAAAGTTATTTGCAGAAAAATACCTCAACGTGAAAAAGGATATTCCTTTCAAACTACTCCTCGTTCCGTAGCAACAACCGTAGAAACTCTACCGAGTGGTGAGTTTGTGCTTCCGGTAGCGGTCCGGAAACAAAGTTCTCAGAACATGAAAAAGTTTAGTCGGGCCATCCCGTTCCGTTTGTTCTTTTAGCAGTATGAAATGTTTGCCATCGGCAAAGGAATCTTAATTTAGATTTAAATATGGACTTCTGGAGTTGTTGTTTGTCCCCTGGCCTAGTTGACAAAAAAGGAAGGCTTTCTGGAAATTTTCTATTCAAGATTTGCTTCCGTATGTTTGTGTCAGGTAAAAATTTCTAAGAAGGATCAAATTTTCTATTTTTGCCCACTGTTTTTGATTACAAAAGTGGCTGAAATCCCTTTGGATATCACTTGAAGCCACCGTCAGGATCATCCGTGATATACAAACCAGAAGATTCCGCTGTAAAAGGTTTGAATATTTTTAAGAGCTTCTTAAAAGAAACGTATCTTTGGTTAAAATCTTCCATAAATTTGAGAATCCTTCAAAGTAATTGAGTTTCAAATAAGCATAAAAAAGCACACTTGTGGTGGCCGCTGCCATGCTGCCCTTACTTTTTCCATTCACTCGAAATAATTACGGGTCAAGCTAACTGGACGTAACTTCCTCCTCCACATTTGGACACTTATTCATTCGAAACTAAAGCAAAACAGGACATTTGGGGAAACTTTTCTCTATAAATACTGAGCACAAAATGCTTGTTTGGATAGAGAAAGATCGGTGGAGAGGTAGGGTTAATGGTACTGGGACAGGGGGAGGGTGGGGGGGGGGGTGGGCTGCCAAGAAAAGGTCACGCCCACGGGGCAGGACTGGGCCAACCGCAAAAGGGGAAAGTTCAACCGGTCACCCATTAACACCAAATAGCGTCCCGATTTCCTCCAACCGGTTGCAGATTCCCTCGGTCTCCATTTTGGTTGGGGTGTGTGTGTAGGCATTTGGGCAAACCGGGCCATTATCCTCGAGCGAAATCGGTCGTCACTGATCGACGAACCATTGCCATTATCGGGCCGTGGCTTTTCCGAAACGCTCGCTCGCACGGTAGAAACATGGTGACCCGGTGGGTCCGAGTAGGGGCCTATTAATAAACAGCTCTAACGCAGTTCAACTTCCAAGCTCTTCCAAGCTATAAGGTGTACGGAGTTGAATGTGTGGGTGTGTATGTGTGTGTTTGTGGCGCCATCTGGTGGAACTGTTATTGCACTGTCGTTCGGGCTACCGGAGTCGGGCAGGTTGTTTGGGAAAACTTTTGCGGGCACAAATGTCCCCCAGTTTCTCCTTCTCGTCGATCGTTTGCTCCCTTTGCCTGTCGGGCCTTTTCATAGCAACAAGGCACGCAACGGAGCGTTGCGGCAAGTGTGCTGGTCCAGAAAACCGATCCCCGGACTCGGGCGGAAGCAGTCACAGTTGTTGGGGCGTGAATTATTCTTCTTAAGTCAACTCAGCTGCAACAGGAACTAAGCTGGGAGTGGAGCTGGGGTGCTAAGGGAAGGAAGGTGGGTGAGCACGGCGGATACGGAAACCTAAAATGCGCCCAAAAAGCAAACGGGCAAGTGAGTGCTCGGTAGCTTTCCCTCGAAAGTAGCAACTTGGCTAAGCGTAGTTAGCAAAAGTTTAATATTTGATTTCCACTGCCGGCGGGAAACGGAACTCGCCAAGTGGTAACCACCGTACCATGGTGCTCTCCACCTGCTTTCCCTTCGCTCTCCTTGTGGCACTCCAGTTGTGTCGATTTCCCGCCACTTTTCCCGGTGCGTTTGTTGTTTGAGTTTTGTGTCATATTTGGCTGAGCCTGGAGCGCACGAGCTGCCATCCATCTGTGGATACAATAGCCTGCTATCGTGTTGCCGGGAGTCGATAGTCAGACAGTCGCTTCGTACGTTCGTGCTGACGAATGGTTTGTCACGATCATCCCGGTGCGGCTCAGTTTTCCCCAACAAAAAGCGGTCGTTTT
Source organism: Anopheles sinensis (assembly GCA_000441895.2). Classification (NCBI taxonomy): domain Eukaryota; kingdom Metazoa; phylum Arthropoda; class Insecta; order Diptera; family Culicidae; genus Anopheles; species Anopheles sinensis. The sequence goes on from KE525421.1 coordinate 1,342,832, forward strand.
GGGTGGTAGTGGCGTATGTGCTTTTCCGCAAGTCGAGGAGCCTGGTTTCACTTAGTGCGAGCACGACTCACTCACGCGTGGTTAGCGGCGCAAAACCGTTCGTGGCGAAAGTAAACGTTTGACCTACGCAAAAGTAGTTCCATGTTTCCCGCACCTCGCCCTCGGCTTTTCCGTTCCGCGAAGGCAGCGGGAAATCCAAATAGCACGAACATCCGAAATTCTGCCCAATGGAAAGCAATTCATTTCCGTTTCCTAAGTGGAAACTAGGGAAATGTTTTGGCACTCACCAACCAGAGCGTGACCGACCACGCTGCACGATCACTTACTCTGTGCTTTCCCCCTTTTTCGTTTATCTCTATTTCTCCGACGTTGTGAATCACTACCGTTGTTACTCGAAGTCATGTTTTTTCCTCCCAAAAAAGCTTCGCACGGTTGGCTGGAATCATATGTGGAGGCTTGGAATCTCCACGTTTTCGGGCTATGATTCTGTCCTTCTGCGTTGTCGTATTTACCCCGGGCCGGAAGGTGGAAAATTTTGCACGCTTCGTACGTACATCCGGGATACAGATACACTTACACAAACAGTCAACCTGCAAGACGCGAGCAAACGTGCGTGTTTGCAGCGAATAGTCCTTCCCGGCCGGTCGGCCGGGCAAATAGAGAGTAAATGTTTACAATGCTCGTTGGGTTGTGGTTTTTCCCGCCATAAAGGGGCATGCTGCAGTTTCAATGGGCCTCAATCTTTCGGCACCGAGTTTGTGCGCCAGTTCCCATGAAGCGTGAATTAAAAGCCTCTTCGTTACATTTCACTTTGCTGCCGGTAAGGGGATGAGACTGTCGGTAAGTTTCGGCCGCTCGTTAGAAAATGCGACCGTGGATTGGTGATGATGACGCTTTACAAGAGAACATCTTAGCTGGTTGAGTAAATAAACATAACGTTCAAACAACGAGCACATGTTTTTTGTCGGTATCCTAGGGGTAGAAAGTCACTACACTGGAAACGGATTTTGTCACTGGAAACAGTTGGTTGTAAATTGAAACATATTTCTCCATTTCTATTCTATACGGTAGGTTTTTTTACGGTGCATTGAGCTCTAGGTACTTTATGTTGGCCCTTTCTGCTGGTTTGTAAGTCTTCCACTAAAAAGTGTGATTTTTTTTCTAATTTTTCCGGCCTGGGAATGGTTCTTTTATCCAACTCAAAAATTCATACCCTGTGTACGTGGGAGGGCGAGTGAGTGAGGCAAAAAGCTTCCAAGACGGTGGACATCAACAGCGTCATGAAAGTGGTGGATAAATAAATATGTTGGTCTAGAGAAAGCGAAGGGTAAATGCTGGCCGAGAAAACAACATCAAAATCCTAACCGAGGCTACAAGATTACGTCCCCATAGCTTACCGGGAATTTTCCTTTCGGAGGAGATATGGCTTGGCGTCGATTCTGCGGTGGTTCACTTACAGTTTCGCTTTGGTAGCCAAAAAGAAAAACCAAATGATAAAGAGTTCGTTTGGCAGTACGATTTTCGCGAAGACTCCGATCTTTTCACCGGGTAGCGAAAATAGATGCAAGGACTGTAGAAACAAGAAAAATGTGTATATTTTTTATGAACGAGTGAAACCGGAATATGATCATTAAATGGCAACACTGAGCTCCATTCAGTAATATAAATTGGTTCAATTTCGCTCCTCTTACACCATTCAACACTGCCCTCCCTCAGAGAGGATCCGCTTGTGGGCGCGAAAGATAAGCTTCTTTTTGCCGGAAGAAAGCTGATGTTGATGTGAGCCGTTGGAGAGCAGCTGTATGTTATTTATATCGAACAATGTAGAGTCATAAAGTATACTGGATGATGGAAAACTGTGGAGTCCATAAAACTCTTCACCATCCCATGGAGAGTAATTTGTTCGAAAACAGTTGCCGATAGTGCCGATTGAAATAACCGTTGGTACGGATGGAAAAGAGTTTTCTCTGCATTTTTTATTTATTTTTTTTTATGAACTAATTCAGGATGAATACTTATGCAACAGTGATAGACATTAATTAAACATGTTTCTGATGAACTTATAATGATTTTGAATTTGTATTTTTATGCCATTGTTTTTTTAATAATAGATACAAATTTAGCAATTCGTTTTGCAATAAAACCACGGCGTTCATGTGCAGGTTATGCTTTTAAATCAACAGTTCTTATGAAATCTTCTTTGACTTTTGCATTCCGTAAGCATTGATTTCAGAAAGCAAAACTTTTGCTTATTGCGTTGGGTTGGAATAAAAATAATAAACTATGTTTTTCCAGAAGGCATTCAGTTTATTTGATTTACATTAAGCGTGCATATTTTATTATTAAAGTTCTTTTTGCCTTGAAATAGTTTTCGACACAAATTCTTGGTGCTCCTCCAACTGTAAGGTTCATTTGCTGCAACAAATAGGCTTGCTCCCAAAGCGATGAAGACGCTCTATCATAGTTAATGATTCTGTTGATGATTGTTTCAATTATCCTTGAGCCACATTCGGGGCGCGATTCCCGTATCACGATCACGGGCCGATGAGCCGTTTTTCATCCCCTGTTTTGTGTTCCTTCATTCACGCAGTTTACCTCGGCATCGGCTTGGCGGCATCCGGTGGCGCACGTTACACACAGGCGACGCTCGATTTCCGGATGTGTCGCTGGGCAATAATTTCATAGGCACTCCGTGCGCGCCTTTTCGAGCCCCTCGGCCGGTTCTGGAAGGTTAAGGGAAAAGCTGTGGAAAAAATACATGCCGTTATGAATATTTATGCTCGCCGTAACTTTTGCCCTCGATTTCTTGCTTCAAGCATCCTTTTTTTTATCTTGGAACGAGTTTCCTTTTTATCTTCTCCACTCTTCGCCTGCTCGCTGTTTCCCGCGGCGCATGTGTGTACTTCACTTTAGCTCAAGGACTAGATGCTTTTCAAGAGAAGGTCTTGCAAGGGCTCTTCAGTGTGCCGTTACACGATGAAATGACACGCTGGTTGAAAGAAATGGAATGTAAACCCATTGCCAGCCGCAAGCCGTAGCGGAATTTGATCAATTTTTCTTAAGAATTTTATCTTATTTCTTTTCGAACGAATGATTTCCTTCTCTTTTGCTCTGAAGCCATTCAGGTATTTATACGTGCGTGTGTGTATCTCTTTGCGTGGATTTCAAACCCTACCCCAACCCGAATCACCGACGGTGTTCAATTTATTCATGACCGAATCCTTTCTTCTCATTAATTCAGCTCGTGTATCTTCCTTTGCTTGTGCTTCCTCCAACAATCGCAGCTCTTCTTCTACCTACTGTGCTGATGTAACGTTAGTAACCGGAAACGGAACTACACATACGAGACCTACCTGAAGTCGGTGAACGCGTGAGGCAGGACGATCGTTATTTTTTGTTCCTTGTACGGCAGAAGAAAACCCAATTTTTTTCTTCTTTTCGGGTGGAATCAAAAATGAACACATTATCAATACGTTTCGATTTTCAGCAGGGATTTGCTGAAGATTTTCTAAGCACGGTGAAAACAAAACAAAATTGTAATTTACTAGGGACAAGGACAGGGTTTGTGTTTCATTCAGCTTTGAGTTTGAATTTGAAAATGTCCTTAAAAAGAAAAAAAGAGGATGTGCATCCCGCTCAGCCTTCTTCACCCGAAATTTTTGCAGTGAAATCGGAGACCCCATTCAAGCAAGGGTTTCCAGCCGAGAAGTCGTTAGAGTGCTATTCAACGCAAATAAAATCAGACACCCTTCCCTCCCCCTTTCCAGTACATCCCCGTTGAGGGACTCGGCTTGAATAAGTGAAGCACAAAAAAAGGATTTCGCATACTAACCCATAAAGTTACCCGCGTGCCAACCGAACGAACCGTTGCATAAGAAGTACATTACTCTTTGCTTTGTGCCATTTATTTATGTTCAAGCCCGCACCATTCCGACACGCTCGCTCGGCAGGCTGGCAGCCTTTTCCGTGAAAATAGGCTTACCGGCACACAGTTCCCGCAGGATTCTCCGTGTTCCGGGAAACGGGCTGTTTGTCACCATATGGCGCTCGCTTACGCCTCCCCAGCCACGTGTATCTCGTTTCCGAATGAAAAGGAGCATGAAATCTTTCAGTTCGATTAATTTGCCACAAAAGCCAAATGCGAAATGGCAAAGGACAAATGCCTGGTAACGGAGACTACACAAACACACGCACACACACATCCATTGCCTTGTGGCATCCCCATACGGACGGGTTAGAAATCGAACCCGGAGCGACCCTGGGAGGATATGAATCTTGATATTTTGTATCGCTCGGACGATGCGGAATGGGGGTGCCAGGGGTGGAGCGATGTTGGCGGTGGTGTAATATTATGTGAAAACATGAAAACGTTTCGCCTGGGACTGGGCTTGGCGGTTGTGTGGCGTAATCGAATCGTTTATGGCCACCCGCTCGGGAGGGTTGTTTCTGTCTGTGTATATTTTGTGCGGATAACTGGAAAGAGTAAAGAAAACCTCATTTATAGCTCGCATGACTTTGCCGCTTTCCTTCGCAAGATGCTGGCGAAATTCGCAGCCGGAGTTGTTCTTTTGCGTACGCAGCTTGCAATTATCGCCACATTTATGCAATGTAGACTAAGGGGGTAAAGAAAAACAAAAAGTTATATTGTGTCTAGCTTCGAAAGGTTAGCTTCTACGAACATTCAATGTTTTTACAAGGATGATTCCGTTTCGGGCTTTTGCTCATGTTGCTATCTGATCCACACAAGTCTTTTTTTATTTTTGTTTATACTAAGTTTATCGTCAATCGCATGCGCATGTGTGTAGAATAAACGCGGCAAGGGCAAGAAATGGCAAGTAATTAACGAACAAAGAAAAGCCTTAATAAAGTGATATCGAATTCGGCGGGATCCATTTTCATCGGTCCGCCGGAAAGGGAGCAACCGTTTGTGATTTCAAGAAAAATACCGGTTCCCCCAATTCACGTCCGGCCTTTTCTCCGGCGGGTTAATCCTTCCGAACAGCCCGTCAATGGGTTCATTAGCTGGGTGCCCCAACGAGTCGACAGCCGTTACCAGCTTACACACGCACCACACTATTGAGTCCCTTTCACACAAGGGAGCACAAGAGAAAATGGTAATTGTCACGTTCATTAAATTATGTCACATCTGCGTGGGAACCGGTTCGCTGTACCCGGGCTTAGGTAATTTATAAGGTCCGACAGGTTTAATCCCCCGAACTGTGCCGAACGGAGGGTCGGTCGATTGGTAGTGGTTTAATTTTTCTTATATTTGTTGGGAGTTATTTGGAACGATGGTTCAATGTAGATACGCCATGTTTAACATGAGTAGATTAAAACCACTTTGAAAATCTACTGCAATTATTCGCGGTGTTCAAGAAGATTTTGCTGTATTTTTTTAAACCGTTGAATGATGACTTTTGCAGGGGTTTGAGAATTTTAGAAAGATAACATTTAAACCAAATTACAATGTTACAAGTTGGTCATATGAACTATTTTTAATATTTTATTTTGTATACACCGTTAAACAAATGAAATGCTATGTAATTGTGTTTATAAACCAGTTTTAAAACATTATGGAATATATGTTCTCTTCTTTAAAAAACAACTATTTTATTAGCTTTATCAGCACCTCTCACAGCGTTTGAACTTGTAAATATTTGATGTCTGGCTTCTACCAGCATTGGACTTTAAATTAAACATCCTCTCGGTTCAACCGAATCTATTATACTTACAACACTTTATTTTATATCGTTCAGCATCGCCGCTCCCGTTAACCCCAATGGCATTCCTTTGAGGTTGCTCGTAAATGGTTCCCGCCATCATCGAGTTTGTTATATTCATTTATTTATTGGAAAAGAAGATAAAATTCCCTATCGTTCACACTCTTGGGCGCAGAACCGCACAGCCGCTTAAACCTAATTTCCATTATTCCCGCCCCGGGGAGAAAAAAGAAAACGGAATCAACATGAATTCGCAAAGTTACTCCCTCCTTCAGCGGAGTTCTGCTTACCCTATCGCCCAATCGCTGACAAGGATCGTAATCGATAAAAGAAAATGGTTTGCCACTGCCAGCGTGTGTTTGATTTTTGTTGACGTTTTCGGTCATTCAATTTTGTGTCGCTCGCTGGCTGTGATTGTCTGCTCAAAAGAGGCCACGAAAGAAAAAGAGTGATAACGGTATAAGAAAAATGTCACAACGTAGAAACAAACAAGCCTCTAAGGCCTCAGAGCACCAGCAACAACGGCGACCGAGCGCTATCGATTCAAGCGTATGGGAAATTTGTTTGCCAATAATGGAAACAATTTCCATCAAGTGGCGAACGTTCAACGGTCGGTCGCGTGAATGAAGCGAGGATAAAAGAGTGCGGGGAGAAAGTTTTCCAAACCGATTCCCTCGGTTTCCGAGCTAAACTCTTCAGCCGTCAGCGGAACGGCTTCGAGATCGACCAGCGCCGATGGCAATATGTCCATCGGAAACATTGGTTCTTCGTTATTGGCGAGATCTGAATCGTTCCGATCAAAGTTGTGGCCGTAAAATCGGAAAAGCATCTAGCATAGATCTGCCCTGGAGCACCCCGTCACCTCGCGAACTGAAGGCTCTGAAGGTGTAAAAGTGAGAAGTGCCAAATTAAAGCGAAACAGCGCATTAAACCTACAATCAATTTTAAATGAAGTGTAAAGATGTTGGCCTTACTTCGACCAAAATCTACTCCAAACCCTTCCGGTTGTGGTTGGTCTCGATTTGGTCCTAAGGTATTTCCTTAAATTGTCTTTCCAACATTTGAAGGGTGAAAGAAAGTGTGAGTTCGCTAGTCAACGGTGAAAATGGCACTTTGAAAAGGAATCATTTCCCCCGGTCCACCCAAGTTCAACAAACGACGTGTCGTAGTGGTTTTTTCCCGCTCGAGCAGACGAGCGACTACAGTCCCAGGACAAATTCGCCTTCCATTTCGCCTCGCAATGCGCCCTCATCGATACAATTGCCGATTGAATGGTTAAAGTTGTGCTTCTGCTCGGTTCTGTCACTGGAGAAAAGTTTCTGTTTTACGATTCCTTAACTTTTAAGCCTCGGAATCGAAGCCAAAACTCATCCATTGTCTTGGCCACCCTTAAGCCGGCTCAGTTTTCCCGATCCGGTGTTTTCATTCCTTCGCGTGTTGTTCATCGCTTCTTGCGAGCGAAGAGAGGAAAAACAGCAATCAAACGGACAAAGTCTGGCATGGCTGAAACAACTGAATTATTCGCCCCGTTTCTTCCCAAAATGGTGGCGGTACGCCAAATGCGCCATTTCGCTAACCCAAAAACGATGTACGCGTTGAGCGTCCCCTGTTGTCCCCATCTTCCTACCTCTCCCTTCGTTCTCCCGCGCCAGCTCCTGTCGCATTTTGGCAACAATGTTTTAAGGTTGTTTTGTGAATTGGACTTTAAGCGTTTCCATCCTCCGGTCGCAACGTCTCGCGGGCATATCCCGTACCCGGGTGTTTTTTTTTCCGGGGTGTGGAGGTGCTATAATTTTTCGCGACTTTGCCAACACCAACGGCGGCCCGGTTGCAAGCTTTCCTGGCAGCCCCGAACATTGCCAGCGCCTTGGCCCGAAGGCTCGTGGCCGTCTGCTGGTGAAAACGAGCTCGGACAGCCGTCTTTTCCCGCTGCTAATAAAGAATTCCGTACCGTTTGATCCTCGGCTCGGGCATGTTCTATTTCGGTGCGGCTGGGAGAATTCAAAAACAAAAAACAAAAAAGGCAAAACACCCAAAGTTCAACAGACACAAAGGAGAAATCTTCTTCAGGTTTCCCGAGGGGGTTTTCAATTTCGCCGAAGTTACCATCGGCACTCGGAATAACAAAGCTCGCGTTCGCCGGGCCGTTCGGAGGCCCTTTTGGCGTCTGGCATTATGTTGGAAAAATAAAACGGCCGCCCATCGGTCTCCCGCAGCCTCTTACCTCGCTGGCCACATCTCAAGATTCAATTACTGTAAATTAGTATCTGCTCGACGAATGAACCCATCGGAGTCGTTGGCAGTGGCTTTTTTCTTGTATTTTAGGATTTCCTCCTTCCACAACAAAGAAAATGGGGCAGGTCCTGAACAAAGCTCGGTACTGGCGGGCGGGAAGGGAGGGCGGGGGGAATACGCACAAGCAGCAAAAGTAAAAACGAAACGAAAAGTGATACCCGGCCATTTGTCTTCAACTTTGCTACGCTCGCTTTCGGATGATTGCTTTCATTCTTTTAGCAGATTTCGTGTCCTTTTCGATTTTTAAGCTGCCCTGTGAAAAGTTGCTGGGAACGAAAACAAAAACAACGAAAAACGGTTCCATCAGAGTGGAGAAGACACCATCGCCTACCGGACTACTTTGTTCGCACCGCCATTTGAGAGTGGTTTCGTTTTTTTTAGTGCCCTTTTTTTCCTCCATTTGTTGGGGAATGTAAGGACACGACACTTAATCGTTCGCACACCAACTCCTCCCCGTAAGGGGGCTGGCGGGGGTGGTGTGCACGGCATGATGGAAAGCTGACAAATCCTTGACCGGAACCGTATCCGTGTCCTAGTCAGCTCGACAACAGCGAGCCATTCGTCACGGTTGAGATCGGAATACCAATGAGTCGGCACGACGTGGTACGATCGTGAATTGTGTTCGCTTGCGCTGGGGCGGGTAGGTTTCTGGTGCTTTATCTCATCCTCCACCGTATCAGTGGCAGTATCACTTAGGATAAGAGACTCCGCCCGGGAAACCTCTTCAGTTATATATATTTTACTTCCGGCCATTCGCCGTCACAGTGCTTTTGATCGTGTTAAACCCTCGAAAGTTAAATCAGCCCCAAAACTGATTCCATTTGCTATCCTCCCGATGTGACTCCTTCTCGCCCCCCAACCGGATCGCTATGATGATAGTGGGTACTGTATGTTTTTTTTTTGCTCTCTTCCATGGCCACCCGGTTGGGGGATCAATCTGCTTCCGGAATGTCGCCATGAGGCCAATGAGGGGCTGCCTCTAGCCGAGCTCGTACGAAGCCCTGCGGTCAACCGACGTCGGTATTTCCGGTCGTAAAATGGAATTACATCGATAATCTAATAGCCCCAAAGTCACATAAAAAGTTGTTTTATTGTTTTTCCCGACTCATGGTGGCCGACGTCCGTTTGGTAGTTGGTGTTTTTTTTTTGTTCACCCTTTCTCGAGCACGTGCATGTGTGCTTTGGGTCGTCGATGTGGTTTCGTTACTGGTCAGCGCACAACCGAAGCACATAGTTTGCCCAACTGTTCTTTTTCCTCTTTTGTTGGAAACAAACACACACACACACACACAATGGTCGGAGTTTTCCGGCCGGGGAACTTACTACCGGTAAACGGTGATGCCACGACACGACTTCCGGGAGGAAGAAGATCCACCATCGGAAGCGACCTCGGCTAAGCCACTGGTAAGTGATGGCGCACAATTTTTCCAATCGAATGCGGTGACTGAGTTTAGTGGCTTGACTTTTTCGCTTCTTTGTGGAGGTTTTTGTGGCCATTTTACAAGACCCCCACTGCATCGGGTTGAGGTGTGTAGAAGCTATCGATCGAAATCTCGTACCCAAAAATTCGAAAATGCATTGGCCGTTTTTGTCGTTGGTCCTTTTCAAAGAGGTTAATCCGTCCAATTGCCCTTCCGTGACACTAGCTTTGATCAGGGAAATGTTTTTCACTCCGATGACCTGGGATACTGAAGGGAAAAAATACAATGTAAAACAAAGCCAACTAATCACCGAGATTGACCGACATGCAACGTTAAAAAAGAAATGTATTTTGTCCAATGGATAGTGAGCAAATGGTAGCATAATCCCAACCCTTTTCCATCAAGCTCGTTCACCAGTTCGGGGTTTCGTTCGATACGACTGAACTTGTGTTTTCCCTGTGTTTGATTTTTCGACCCATTTTGCACATTGTTTACATTCCCGGAATTAGGTATTGGAGGGACAGAAAAAACTTGTTGTACCATAATCCCACCCCAGGTTAATTCGCACACGTGAAGACCGATTTTGTTTGGTTTTCCACCGATGTTTACATTGCTGCCTGCTGGGTGGAGGGGATGGTGGGAGGATGGGGGAAAGGATTATCTGTAATTATCGCATGCATACAAACGCGCCACACGTGCTTTTTCCGGATGGACCGGACGAAACATTAATTCTTTTGGACACAATTCCCTTGTTTTTTTTTTGTTTGGCGACACGCGGTAGAAACTAGGTGCTGGGAGGAGTTATCCCCGTGCCGTGATGTTCTTTTGAACGAGGGATTTGGTTTTGTAGATGGTTAGTTATAAAGCGATTATTGTTTGTTTTTAACACGTTCATGGGCGGTGGCTCTGTTCCGCCTGTTCCCTCAGATGGGTTTAACTCATTGTCCGATTGGTGAGCACGGGCAACACCTCCCACGCGGGTGGGCTTGTAACGCCTGGCCGCAACGTGTGTTGTCCCCCTTCCTCCCACTCAACCCTCTCGTGACGAAGGTAAAACCCTTTGATGTGGATGATTGTTTGCATAGGGTTTTTGGGGCTAGGGAGAGTGTTAGGGAATTAATAGAGCCCCCGGGCCAAACAACATAATAACTCCCATTATCCAAACATCATCCTGCAAGCGACCGGATGGTGGAGGTGTTGGCGGTTGCTGGTAGCAAAGTAGGGGGGGAAAAATAAAACAAAGCTGAAAGAAATTAACGACATAACAATTTCGTTCACCTCCATTTGTTCGTTGCGCTGATTGGCGTTGCACGGTGCAATTATTGCTGCATTTTCCTGCCCGGCCCTCTGTCGAACCAAAAGGTCGACGCTGTAGCTAGATTGTTTTGGGATATTTATGGTTAGGTGCGCTTATAGATGAACCAATTAAGGCGTTACTCAATCGAATAATTTATTTTTCGAGCTCATTTGGATGCAATTATCCCACGTAATAGGCTTCTGTTTGGAAACCGTATAGCTCTATAAAGTTGCAAGGGTGAGGGTGGGGAGAGGGGGATCTAGTGACGATTCCAACAAAGTGAGACAGGTGATGTTGTGTGTCACGTTGGAAATGTTTTTGCGCCTGACGCTTCCGAGCAATGGGGCGCTAAAGTTTTCCCCATCCGTTCCATTTCCAGTCGAAAAGTGGTTGCCAAGCTCCGATCTCCGCACCAGTGAATAATTAGTTTCCTTCCCAGGCACGCAATCATGCAACTGCAGAGCAAACCAAAGCGGGGACTTTTTGCCAAGCAAACCAACAGACATGTGTTCGTTCGACTCATTGCACCGGGGATTGGTGCAACCGAGGGTATATAACCGAACATGCCAGCATCTTCAGCAGAAGGCGGTTAACTTTCAGAAACGCTGGCAAACAAGAAGGGGCGCGTAAGGGTAGGGAGATTGCGAGTAAAAGCAACCAAATCGGAGGTTTCAAAACGGTTTGAAATGGTTGCCAAAAGACGAGCTGCGGGAAGGCGCTCAGGATTCCGGGTAATAATTTCTCTCTCGAGTGCCGTTTTGGGGTTTTCGAGTATTTTCGTTTATTTTATTATGCTCCTCGTGTGCCGCTCGTGTCCACCTTCCTCGAACACTGTAACAACAGTAGCGAAACACGTAGGAACCGGTCTGGAAACACTCACAAACCGGTGCACATATGAAATGAAAACAAGGAACAAAAAAGGAACGTTCACATTAGCATGTAACCGCCATTCGCTGCAACGCGCTACGGTGGAGTGGCACCGGAAGTGCATGAGAATCTCGGATGAATCTTTCAGATGCTGGAGGAATCACCACTCGTGCGAGAGAACATTTACTGCCAGCATAATGGTACCGGCTGTTCGTTCGTGTTTTGGAACACACTGATCTGGTAGTACTTTTATTTGGAAAATTAAGATTTTACCAAACGTGTGCGTAGTTTAAAAGCAAAGGATTTTTCCTTTTTCCGCCATAAACGTCAGATGTTTGACGGTGGGAAAACCCTGATTTCCTACAACTCTTTCCATGAAATAAGTGCAAAGAACACGAGCGAAGTTGCTTCTTTCAAAAGATAAATGTGTCTAATAGTTTTGCTGTGAAAAACTTTACAGAAGTAAATTCGCTGGATGCTTTCGACAAGATGGTTCCACCAATTCTTCGAGCAGTTACTCAGTGCGGATATGAAATACACGAGTAAATCCCTCCCCCAGAAACAGTAACTGACTGACAAAAAACAGCTTTCTATTCGTCACTCTGAAATGTTTCCATTCCAAAGGCGCTCTTGAAAGTGCGTTCCCTTTCCCGTACCGAGCATCATGATTATGGCATCGTCGTTCCATTGGCAAGACCTGCTTTTATATGAGCATCCATCCAATTCCAGCATAGCCCCGGGGTTGTTTGGTGTTGTACATTTTTGTATTAATTTTTTTCTACTTCGTATATCGCATTTCTTGCTCCACACTCGATGAACCGAAATCGAATCAGAAACCAAGCGCAATGTGGGGAGAGTTGTATGCTGAAAGAAATGAAATGGCGCTCATATATGTACGTACGAGACTGGTGTAACTAGGAGGGAACGTAAACTTCAAGCTCGTGTGCCGTATGTTCATATGCACGCATACACACACCAACTAGAAACAAAGACCCCAACCTTCGCGTAGTACGTCGGAGGCAGTGGCAGTTGATGTAATGCGCCGAGATAAATTAAGAAAAGTGGCTGTACGAACTCGCCGTCAGCGGTAATGGTGGCCGGGTGTGTTTGGTGGAACGAACTTTCGTTTCTTATTCGTTCGTTTACCGCTCCACGATACGGCCACTTCGGTGCTCAAGTAGCTGAAATGAAGTGAACCAGTCGGTGACGAACCGGTCGAGTTGGTTTCGCTCGGTGTGCATAATGTGCCGCCGAAGAGAAGAAGTTGCAAGAAACAACATTAAATCTAGCATTGGGCGAGAAAATGGAAGTCAATCTACTCGCGCAGATGGCAATGACGCCCGTCGGAGATGGAAAGCGACACAACGGAAAGGGAAACAGAAAGGTTAGTGAACGAGGATGGGAAATAAGTAAATTAATTATCGCCCGCTAGGAAGATGTGTTGGTAAATGTTTGGCCATTTTTACATTCAGCTGATTGCCAAGCAGGTTGAGTATTTCTCAACGGGGTTAGAAAAAAAAAACTACCGTAACAGTGAACACAGAAAATCTCGAACAAGTTTTTCTCATTCAAATCTAATATTTTGATTTTTAACAATTCTTTTTCTACTGGCAATTGGCAAGCGAAAGTGGCTTCATATTTTGTTTTTCTTCTAGGGTAATATCTATTCCACAAAAAAAGGGAATATTTTGTACGACGGGATATACAAATCATAACAAACTTGACCCGAATGAGGAGATACCACGCACTGCAAACATACACTTGCTCCAAACAGTCGTAAAGCTCAGTAGCTTCGGGAAAGCTCGTAGTTCTAAGAAGTAGTAGTTCAAAGGAACTGCAGGAAGAGGACGAACGCCAAAGGCCGCTAAACATAACTGCTCGCTTTCAAGTGGATTCGCTACGTTTCTTATAACATTTGCTACGATCTGTCCCTGAATATGGACTGGAGGAAGCACCCTCCAGTTGTAGCTTCAAAGAACCAACAGTTCTTCAAGGGTACCCTGCGTGTCGAGTACCTCAGTTTTCAAGGGTGAAGATTATTAACAAGATTACACCGAAAGCGGAGATCATATACGGGTGCCGTACCGGAGCGCATCGGGGCATTTCAAGTGGGTACGCATTTTCACAGTTTTCTGGAACCACAAATTAGCTCCTGAGGGCTACGCAATGTTGTTTGTTGAGTTTGACGTAAACATGCTGCCGTTGGCAGGCGATAACGAAAGGAGTGAACTGGATAGAGAGAGAACGTACCTGTGGATTGGTGGGAACTTTTCATCTTGCAGTGATAATTGGATGGAGAAAACTTGAGCGACGGTTGTTCCATGATGGTGGAGATGGAGTCATGTTGTCGCGAATGGTTCAATTACTCACAAAGTAAAACTCTGTGCAGAATAAAATCAGGGAGGAATGACCATACAAGTGACAGTTTGGTGCAAATTGAATAAAATTGTCAAATTACCTCAGATTTTCAAATGAATTANATTTATTTGCATTTTTATGTTACTAAATTATGTCGCTTGTCATGAAAAACATTAATCAAAATGATTTGATATTAAATAAAATGACTTCCATCTTTTAAGTGATCATGTATTCAAATGTTTGGATGATCTAAAAGTACGATAGCTAGTAAACTTCTCCCGCAAGAAAACAGCCGCTAAATAGGTAGGCTCATTAATCAAACCTAGCTAATAATCCCACACCCAGGAACGATACTGGCGGAGGATTGTGTGTGTTTCGCAAACATGTTTCATCTGTAGAAAATCATCCTACCCGCAACGGTTGACCGAAATCACGACTACCCCTAGAAATCTTCTCTTTAATTTTCTTCGTTCTTCGCCCTTGTTTTAACCCTTTGAAGAGCTTCTCGATTCCGTCCCGTCGTCCTTTGCGTAGCTTACGATGCGTGAGGTAAACTAGAAACCCTTTTTCTTCGGGTTTCAACCCATTTCCGGCCTTAATGTCGTTTCGTTAACCGATTACGAGGGACCGCCTCCGTACGGTTTGGCAACCGTTTCCTAACCACCCGAAAGACACCGACTGTAGTTAACGATTCAGGGTTTGGTAACCGTGTCGAAACTTTGTCCAAAGCGAGGCGTTTTCTTCTTTGTCAAAGTTCGAATTTGTTGACCAGGTTTTTTTTCCTAACTTGCGAGCAGAAATAGAGTTTCGTTCAGTGGAAAGTGCGACCGAAGAAAAAGTGGGTCAAAATGGGTCAATAATACTGAGCGAAATGCAAGCATGGGTAAATAAACTCCATTCATGGTTCCTACTTCCCAGCATTACTCTTCGAAGGGCGTGACAAAAAAAGGATTTTGTGTCCCGAAAGGTGCCCAATTGTTTTGCTGGACTTTCTTCGAATTGATTTTGTTTTCGTTCATAAGACGGTTTGATTCGATTTTTTTTAGATTTTTTTCTCACATCCCAAAGTGTCCTTTTTTTCTTGCGCGCATGTTTTTTTTTTCATTCTAAGGCATATGTGGTTACCATCAAAGCGACCGTACAAAAAAGCGACAGACTACAATGGGCAAGGACGAGAAATGTAACCGAAGCCCCCGATCCACTCCAACCAATAAAAATCAATAAACTTTTAGTGAAAATCCCTTTTCGCCATCGCCCAGTGATCCCAGAACGACAAGAATAGAGAAAGCTGGAGCTGGCGGGTTGCAAAAACGTGGTACATTTCTCCCGGAGAAAATCGTGACCACACTGGGGTGAGTTTGGAGCGAAGGAAAATTCCAGCTCCAGAAGCAACAGCGACAGGAAAAAACGGGGCACAGAAAATCCTAATCGAATAAACCCGGACAATATTGGATCACTTCTCGGAGTAAGTTCGTTCGTATCGGTATGTACCTCCAAGGCTTCCGAGGACTATTGCCTGCGGAAGAATTTGCACGATGCGGTTTAGCTTCATCACCATTCCGGGCCCCGGGCCGCTTGCGTTCGCCCGTTCGGCCCCGACAGGTCGTGAAATAATTTCATCTGTTGAAGCGATAAAATTATATGATAATAGCACGCTTAGGCTAAGGATAACGCGGCACAAGGCGGTGCGAGCGGTGGGGTTTGGGTGAGGATGGTATTGCCTCGGTTCGGCTTCTAGCTCAGAACTTCATTGTGCATGTCGTTATGTGAACGGTTTGGAAGAGGACGCTGGGGCGACGATCGGAATGTCGAGTCGTGTTCGGGATGACGGAAACGGGAAGCTGGTAAACTCCGCCAGCATCGAAACAGTCACGTACGAAGCGCCCAACCACGACCACGGCAATCGTCTGGTTTCAGTTCGACGCCTTTCACGTGGGCCCTCCCGGAATGAATCCACATGCGGAAAATCTGTTTCCGCACAATTGAAGACATTTTCCGTGGGTAGGATTTCTACTATTCCCGTTTTTTTCCTCATCTCGTTACTATCGCGTAGCAAGTTTCACCAGTATTTTTCCTACCCTGCCATGTGTCCCGACACGGAATGCTTTGGAGAGATGAGAAGTGGCAGCAGTGTCATAAGAAAGTGTTAAGCAGCACTGAAGAAAGGGCTGAGTTCAGTCTCGAGGGATGAGTTTGGGGTTCACTGGACGTGAACATTCGCAATACCTTTTTTTCGTCGCTCTCTTTTCAGCAGAATCCTGGGTTAGGATAGACTCACAACTTAGCAACCAGTTTCTTAAGATTAATATTTTTCTCGATAGAAACAGAAAATATTTTGCTTGCTACAAAAAACATTCCTTTTTTAAACTGGCAAAAAACTACCAAGGGAATCGAATGAAAAGCGTTTGCTTTCGATCGTTGGTGTTCTGTCCCTGAACTCCATTTTTACTGAGAATGTAGAACGCAATCCAAACAATTCCCCAAGTTCAACCTGCTTCTTGGACCTCAGAACAATACGATTCAATTTTCATGAACCAGAGACCGATTAAATGGATTCGAAGGAATTTCTGATTTAAAATTAATTTGCTTGCGTGATTGATAATATTTCATTTTCAAGAGTTGTTAATCTATATGTTCTCTTTACAATTTGGATTTTTAATAGTATATTCTCAAATTGTGGACCCCATTTTCCATAGAAAATTTTAGTAGGTTTTCAGTTTGTTGAATTTAATAATACGCTGAAAGGTAATTTTATCGCATAAAAGGGTTTCACTCCTTTGTAGATTGAATAATATAACGCAACCATCCAAACGAGGTGTGAATACGACCTCGATAAAGGCTTGGTCCATAATGACGGCAGGGATACCGATATGATCATGATGATGATCCATGATCACGAAGGTTCAATAAGATGAGAGGGTTAGGTCATTAAAACGGGTAATCTACGCTGTTAATGAATAAAAAGCGCTCAAACAAACCGTCCATGTAGCGACCATTTTTTGTCCCAAAAACATTCGATTATCTTGCTTTTCAACCAGTGGATGATGTCCTGTATTTTTCAATCAGCTTATAACCTTATGGGAACTCTCCCGAGGAAGGAAGGAAAATGACAGACCATGTCCTGTTGAAAAAACAAACTCAAGAAACTTTCTCAGTACTGGGAACTTTTTTGTCAAGGAAGGAAATGACAATACTACGAAGGTGCTTTCGAAATTCTAACAAAGGCTTCCTGCTTGCCTGTTTACGATCAATATTTGCTGTAATCCTTTCGATACAAAGGACTTTCCAACGCCGAAGGAAAAGTGGGTGGATCACATTCACACACACATCCGAGCAAATCAGACAACGTTCAATCACTTTTTGTTGATCGGATTTGGTAGGTGAGTGGAAAATTGGTTACTGCTGTTGGGAAAAGAATTGGCTTAATCGAAAACTGTTTGCTCTGTGCTTGAAGTTGTGCTTGAATTTGATTCAACGATTGACAGCACCAAAGCTTTTTGTTATTTTGTCTGCTTTTTATGAATCAGGTTTCGTTAATCTCATTGTTTGCTATTCCAATAGTTTTATTTTACAAATTAGTTTTGTATAACCTTAACATAGTTCAAGAAATTTGATGTGCAAACATTATTTATTCATCGACAATTAACTCTTATGTTTATATGTTATAAGCAAACTGCTGAAAAGGCGTTGGCCACAAATATCATTCCACCCACCTGACAGATTGACAGCAAAGAGTTTCCCGAAAAATGTCATGCGAATCTCGCTGTTCAATTATTCAAAGCCTATGATATTTTTACGCAACGCTTGCAAATCATCATAACAAGACTGCCTGCTTGCGCTCGAGAAGACAAACAGCCATCGGCAACACATTACACGCTAATCTTATTCAATTCAAAATCCAAACATCAACCTCAAAAAGCATCCTGCCGGTGTCGGTGGCCAATAAATAATTCACTCCTTAATTAACCCCGTCACGTGGGATTGAAATACGGGCGCTCGCTGAGTTGTCGCTGTGGTGTGCGATCTGTACGACCTGGCCCTCGACACTGGGTGGCGTCCCTTCCGGTGGAACACACTCTCCCAACCCCCATCCCAGTGGCCTCGGCGGACATGGCCTTTGCCTCAGGACGATGCCCTGATCTTCGAGGTTGAGACTTTTCTCCACATTTCTTCGCACGTCGAAGAGAAAGTTTCTTTTTCAGGCTTATGCCAACGAAGCACGCACCGGTAGCCGAACCTGCCAGCTGCCATCCACCAACCAACCTCCCCGAGGGGCGTTGGCACTCCGTCGGAGCGAGTGATAAATATTTGATTGTTATTATTTATTGCTGCGGTAGTAATCTGGTTTCACTGATCTACACCCGAGCCACGCCTGTTCGTTTCGAGACTGATCTATGTTCGCGGAAAGGGAGCAGAGAGTTGTTTGTTCGTCTCGGATGTCGACCGGAGTCTGGTGGACTCCGGCCACCGGTCGTGCCACTTTCTTCGGTGGCAAGTTCCGACCACATCCAGCGGGTGCCGCGGGTTTCGTGTGGTATCAGTTAATCACGCGACAAGGCGCGGTTCCATTTTCCGGCTCATAAATTATTTATTGCTCACTTCACACGGAACGCGGCACGAGGCTTCACCGGAAGCCAGCGCCATTCCGGAGTTTCCCAAGCCGGTCGGCAGGTTTTTGGTGGCCCACCGAAAGGGGTTGGAAAAGCTTGGAAGCTTTCCTCCCCTTAATCGGCACGCAGTCTCTCTGACCCCTTCAGCAGAGGTCGGTGGTACTAAGCAGCCTACCGCGAATGAAGCACTTTGCCGGCGTATACTTGCGTATGCAAATTGATATTCTCTGTTTACTCATTACTGAAAACGATGACGAGAGCATACGGCCAACGGGACTTCCATCACTCTGTTTGCGAGTTTGGGAATGTGTGTGTGATTGTGTGTGTGGTTTTGTGTGGGTAGTAATCTCCGGTAGCGGAATGTAGATTACCAAATGGTTTATGAAGTTTGAAACTTTAGCTTCACTTATTCAAATCCCGACCCCACAGCAACAGGTACTCGTAACAGTTCGTAGGATGAATTTGAGGGAATATTTGTACAAGAATAATATTTGTATGTTGGAAATGGGCATTTTTCTTTTGAAAGCAACAAACTAAAAGCTTGATATAAATTCAAAAACTATTGTTTTACGTAGATAAACGTATTGCGATTATACAATGCGATAAGGAACATAATTGCAATAGTTTTTGGAGACGGTTGGAGTCACTCAAAATTAAATAGATTTAATAAAACGAAAACATAACATTATACGATCGTTACCATATTTTAAACTAGAAGTATGATAAAAACAATAAATACCTTGTTATGGTAATTTTAGTCAGTTTTGAAAAGAAGAAGATTTTTAAGTTCGAATGTGCTTGTAACGAAACAAAACTTATTATTTCATTCACTTCTTGGAGTCTACAATGAACTCACACACACGCTGTGACACGTTAGTACATTTTTAGTAAAACTATGTGAACCTCTACAATTCGGGGTTGGGAACTTGGTGATGCTCAGTTTGATACAATGATAGTTATAAGAATTATACATTGACTTGTTACATTCAGCGTATACAAAGAATATTTACCATTAAAATTCACATAGCTGACTAATTTAATTTTATCCTACAAAACAAACCCAATTTGAGGCCAAATCCTGGAATGTTCACATACACCACGGAGATGGGTGTGGCGCTGGATGACGTTTTGTTGATTAATTACCTCGTTAGCATAATCGACTCTCATCGCTGGCGGCAATCAATGCCGAAGTCAATCAATGGCAAATCAATTGAGCTAATCGCATTAACAATCGGGTCCGCATTATGGACCCGGTCAAATTTTGGCCACCGCTGATTTTCCACCGCGGTAAGCATTATCGCCACTGTGTGTGCGAGTGTGTCTGTGTGTGTATGTGCTTGCGCTTGGAGTGTCATACTTTTGAGATGACGTGGCCGATTTTCCTCCCATCAACGTCAGTTGGAATCAGTGGCAGCAGGCAAACAAAGAAGTAAATCGAAAATCCGTCTCATCCGGATCGGAGGACCCTCAGTTGAAGAGGATTTTCGGGATGGTGCAGTGGTGAGAGAGAGAAAGACAGAACGAGTGAAAGGTACGATTGGAAAATCCTCGACACGGGAGTATGTTGTTATCGCGCCAGCGATTATTTATTCAAATCGTGCTACTTGACTGGTGGAAAATTAATTAATGCCAAGGCGAAGGGCCAACACGATGCGAACCAGTGGACATTCGTCCCGGTGCAGTCATTCGGATGCAACGCGACAGTACAATGTGACCGTGGCGCGGCAAAATCGTTGGAGCAAAAGTGATTCAATGGGGTCTACATGGTCGGCCAGGCGGAAATAGAGTATTATCGCTCGGGGACAATGCCTGGTTGTTTGAATTTTAACAATGAGGGAATATTGGTCGACTTCCGTTGTTTTATATTTGATTATTTTAACAATAATCATGAAGATGTCCTGGAATTTTCGCTAGTTAATATTATATATTTGTGAAATAATGCTCCAGATTTTTTTTTTAATAATATAACCAAGATTCATCTTTATTTCCGAACATAAATTGTCCAGCATACTTGTCCACTGTGTAATAAAGCTCGCAAATCAGTGCCGAGGGAGGGAATTCTTGAGGTAAATGGTTAACGCAAAATTCCGATCCAGCGTGTCCGCAACTATACGGCTACTGTTAGATAAGTCATTCTCTCGCTCAGTTTCGCTCGGTTGGCCGGAGGTTGGGAATGCGAACAGCGAAACATGCGGAGTTGTTGGGCGGTGCAGGACAACAGTTAAGGTGTTTGAACTGGAGGCATGTAAATTTCTCACCGCATCTTGCGCCCGCCGGGGATGGAAAAGCAAACGCGAATCAGCCCGATGGCGGCGCAACACGCACACTTCCCAGGTTCTCACCTTATCACACAACCATTAATGTTAGCACGGTGGGGGAGGGTGTTGTTTTTCGGCGGATAGGGAGAGGTAGAACGCCGGTTGACATCGTTGACAGCGGCGCGAGTGCAACAAACAATGGCCCTGGCCGATGTGCACAATGGCGGATACACTGTGCGGTTTTGGAGGCAAGATGGAAGATAGAGATAGAGTGGCCACGGTTAGTCAAGCATACACATACACACAAGCACGCTCACGGGTTGACAAACACCGGAATGGAACGCTGCGATAGCGGCTAAATTGTGTCTCATTGCTGGCAATCAGCGAACGGAAACGGATACAACGGTGGACGGGCATAAATTTCCACCCGTGCTCACACAATCATAATTCGATCCACTGCCCGCCCTCCGCACCTCAGGCATTCTCCAGGCACGCTGGCAGCTTCCGATAGGGCACAGGTTGTTTCGCACGAAGCCTCGCGATCCGCGTGTGGCTGGTAAAGGATACCGCGAACACGGAACCGGCCCCGGCACGCACTGCGCTATCAATCTGATAATTTATAAATTTGTTTGCCGGCGCACACCATTAACGGAGCGGTTTATAAATTATGCGCGCAGCCTCGTCGCCGACAAGATGGATGGCATCGGTGGATGCTGGGGCGCCTCGTTATTTTCTCACAGTCCTGTGGGTTTTACCTGGTAGCTTTCACATTTTTTCCTGACGATTGAGAAAATCCATCATCGCCTAGTTGCCATTTCAAAGAACCATTTCCATCTCCAATTAACAGATGAAGTGGTTCTATGGCCTCGGTTCCGTATGTTGTAAGCATTTCTTTCAAATAGTACACTACCCTACTCAATTGGCGTCAACGCGGTGTTCAGCAACGTTCGTTGTTTGGATGGTATAAAGTGCGTGTCACTTGACCTGCGGAAACCCGTACAGTGGTGGTTCAGGCATACCTATCATCCTGGCACCCGCTTCTACCCTTAGACCTTTGATCTAGCATTTCGCGGAAAGCATCTCTAATGAGTGGTATCGATAACAAAGCTACTGATGCTGCGGCGTTTCCATCGATACCGGTTGGTACACCTTTTGAAGGACCGTCTGGTCGATTGCGATGAGCGATACATCATGGTTTCGGAATTCTATGGTTCTGTTGATTGGATCGGAAAGGTATCCGTGGCTTGGTTTGAACTAGAGTGTGCAATCGAAGTTCAATTCATCCAATTCAATCCAATGCGATTGTTTGAAAAAGGACGAGCATTCCTGCGTTGCTGAATGGAAAGCTTTGTGAATGGATGTAAAAATAAAGCTGGGAACATGGCCACACATAAGATATTGCTGAATTGATAATATAATTTCATGATGATTCCACTTTTTCATTACTTAATGTTTTTGGTTCTTGTTGTATTCAAAAGCTGATGGTGTTTCTATTTTATATTCTGAATGTCAACATCATAAATTGATCAACAATCCCTTCTTACTATCAAATTAGTAAACTATATTTTTATAGCTATTTGATCAGCTCGGCCGATGAAAAAATATAACTGTTCCCTTGCACTCAAGAATGGTCACTAAAAACGTGATATATGGTCGGAGTGTTTAATTATAAGCTCTGATTGTTTTACTGGGAAAATAATTTCAGAAATACTTGTACCATTACTCCAATGAAAAGATAACGAAATCGAAGCTTTGGTCTATTGGTATGTTTAATGAAAATATTGTATTTCGATTCATAAAGTAATGAGTTAGCCTTTTTTAAACATCAAACATAAAAATGTTCCTAAATATTGATAAAATACTATTGCCGTTTTACAGTTCCAACCAAACCCTGTTTCACAACAGATTGACTGAATTTCACCCAAGAATGATCGATTAAGTTACGATCTATCAATTGATAATAAAACTCCTTTTTTCTAAATAGAGTTCTTGTACGGCACAAGCCCAACAAAATGCCTTTGCAGAACTATTTACACAAGACTGGCATTCCAATTTAAATGCCAAGACAGTGTGCCACTTCCTTTTTACGAGCCGGAGGAAAAACACAGTTGAAACCTCATTCTACCGCCAAAGCTCGTCAAATTTGATTAAACTCGAACAAGTATTTCATACCAAGTTCGACCTAAATCCTTTCGATCCACCCCGAGCTGCGCTTCGAACGGTTGCGAGCAGGAATTCAATTCGCTTCCTACAATATTGTTTATTCGATTCGATTCGATGGAAAATCACCAATCAACAATACCACCCCCTTCCCGTCGGGACCCTTTGTTGACCCCTCCCCCAGCCAGCCCGTTTGTCCCGGTCGAGTTTTAACACGGTTCCAAACAAACCGCCACCGCCGGGCGACGAGTGTTAAATAAAGTGGAATTTCCAATTACAGCTAAAAGCACTGTGTCCGTGCGCCAACCAATCAATTTTACAGCAAAACCCACAGCTAAATGATCCTTAAATCGTAGTTCAATTCCAATGCACTTGCTTGCCCTCCGGGTTCGTTTGGTTGGTTTTTGTCGATTCCGTCGTTCCCAAGCGCTTCCTGCCACGGCGACACTGTAGCGATCGCAGGAAGTATCGAATGTCCCACGGACACTCCGAGAGTGGACTTTTCCGGGAGGAAAGCAAGGAAAAAAGGAAACTTAATACCGAAAGCGTGGAACACGGACGGTGCGAAAACGTTTCCCGAAGCTACGGAGCAACACCAAAGCAACGCCGGAGGGTATGTTTATTGACAACGGCCGCGAGGGCCGGAAGAAACGAGAGTCTTTGCCACGACCGACAACCGATTTTTCATCCTTTTGGGCAACGTCGTGAATCCGGCTCGAATCTGGGTAGGGAAGAAGTGTAATTTTACCACCCGCCCCAAGAATAGTGCCAATAAAAAGTTGCAAGTCGTAAAATGGTGCGCCCGAGGTTAGTTTGTTGCCGGTGACTAGTACCTTTCGGACTAGGGTTTTCTCACCCACGGAGAAGTGGTTCTCCGATTCGTGGTTTTATTCGGCGGTCGTTGGTGCAGCTTGCTGACAGGATAATCCGAGGCCCGGTTCACATTTGGAGCACTTTTTTTCCGTTTCGCAAACACTTCCCTCTCTTCCCGGGTAAGGGCCCGAGGAGGCAGTAAAGTAGAACGTGAAACCACCCAATATATGTCCGCTACCTGAGCTGGCTGCATTATCGTCCTGAGCGGGCGCAAGTGAAAACGCGCCATAAACGGTGTTAGGGTCCCGAAACACCCGATTGGCGTTGATTTTTCGTGACTGGCTTTTACCGAAGTGCGAAGAAGGTTGTCGGAAAAATGCCTTTCCAAATGCACCACGACAGGGACTCGAGGTGGCCGACGGTGAATTCTTGTAGCACGATGCAAACGGGTAGACCGTTCCTTACCTATTCACCTTGGCTTGTTCAGTTTGGTGCTTTCTGCCTGGAGAAACACCCCAAAATACGGCTCTCAAAGTGCCGCGCGAGACACGGAATTACACGTTCTAGCTTTCAGTTTCCGGCGGAAACCGAGACGTTAGCGTCGGGTCAGACGCGACGGGCGCCAGGAACTTCAGCTTCTATTTTTCCCCGAGCGTGGATTTGCTTTGCCGGGCGCGAAAAGGTGCACAGTAAAATTGAATTTACTAAATTGACCTGAATAACTGTATTTTGCACTGGAGGATTTTCACGTCCGTCGCCACCATCCTCCCTTCGGCTCACGGTCGTCATCTCCATCCGGGTTTCTCACGGTGCAGGGCGAGAGTTTGCCGATTTCTTTCAACTCTTTCCAAGGCGCGATGGAGGAAAATTGAATGTAAGTGCCTGCGAGCGGTTGCTCGATCATGTTTTCTGGTTGCAAAAGCATCACCTTGCGAGAAGCGATGGAAAGCAACACCGTTTGGATGGGGCGGGCAGCTTTTTCAAAGATTCCTGGACGGGCTTGGCGAGGTTGGGAAAGACGATGCAGCGGTATTCAGAGAGAAATTTAACTAGACACCTCAAAATGAATCAATTAACGCCTGCAGAAAGATTGATTGCGAATGGAAAGGGAGTTGACGGTTGGGTTGTTTGTTTGCGCCATGTTTGCATAAAACACAGCCGGTAATGGGAAACGATGGTACAGTTTGTTCAATTAGTATTTAATGCGCAATCCATTCCATGAATTGTGATTAACTCTTTGGACTGTTTGTTGTTTATGAAAAATACAGTTGCAACATTTTTTTTTAAATAAAGTACGTCCGTATGCTACATCCAGCAGGAAACATATTGTTCAAACAGGGTAGTTTTGTCTACACATTTGTTACTCGATTTTTTGTCCTTTGCGACTAACGAGACGTAACACATTTTGATTTCCTATCGAAATCACCACCCATTCATCAAATAATCGAAGTTCGATGAATTCAATTTATAAATCCGACTTTTTGTTTATCTTTTATTTGTCGCCCCCTTGCCAGAGTCAATAAATCAAACCGATCGCCGACCTGGGAAACATGTGTTACACCAGACCATGTACCGCAGGGAGGGAAAATCGAACCGAACCGGACGGGGCCGAAACAAATCAACCATTCATCGCCACTGAAGGTGACAAATTTCTCGTACCGAAGCTTGACGGTGGACATTTTGACGCACTTTCACTCGAGACCCATATTGACGCCCGCCAGTTTCAGACATTTGTTACCGTGCCTATTATGGGGATCCATTTCAAGCCCCTCAAGTCCATTCGAGCATCGCCCAACATCCTCCGTCGGTTTGTCCGTCAATTGTCTGCACCATATTGACGCACTGACTTGGCAGGAGTAGGAATTTTTGGAGCACCTCAGATTGTAGGTTATGGGTATTGTTTTTCGATCACTTCCAACCCCGGGGAGGTTCCTTCTGTATTTGCCTCACCTTGGGAAAGGTCGGCTCGGTTGGGTTCCTGCCTCGAAGCGAAACAATCAATCAGATCCCAATAAGAGACGCCTTCCTCTTTTCCCCCCGCACGGAGGTTGAGGGTTCGATGCAGGGCCTGCTGATTAATGACAGTCGGTGCGAATGAACGAAGGAAGCACCGAGAGTTCTGCAGCAGTCAGCCGATTTTCACTCGATGCCGGCCCAAGAACACTTCCGCACTCGGAATGGAAGCCACATGAGCGAAAACAATGCCTTTCAGTAAACCACTTTGAAGGATGCTCTCGGGACGATGAAAAAGTGACTCACTTTTCTGCCGTTTCGAGTTCCCTGGGAGTGGCCTCCCATGGCTTTCCCAGCTGCCGGAGAAGGGAATGGACGCTGCCGGTGATGTTTGATTCTTGCCGTTCGTTGCCACCGAAGTCAAAGTGTGCCAGCGTGCGAGCACCCGACGATTGTCGGATCTGCCCGACCCGGTCGGATGATAGATCACTTCCGGCTCATTCAGTGTGTTTCCTGTCGATATGCCCACTCTTTATCCCAACCCTCGTTCGAGAGCGTTTAAGTTTTTTTCTACTGTGTTATTCATCCGTACCGTTTTCCCCCCCGCAAAAAAGCTTCTTTCAACGCTCCATCCCAAGAAACGGAATGCACAGACACAATGTGCGGGTTTTGCGCGAAAAAACAGCTAACCAACCCCCCGTGCAGTTACCCACCCACCCCCGCCCCGGCACGCGAAACTGTTGGCACGCATCCGAGCAGAAGAATTGCCCCGCGGAACGGTACGAAGATGAATTATTTCCCAGCGCCAGTCGGTGTATTCATTTGTGAAATGGCTTCACCCCGAGGATCATTTTTTATCTCACCGTCGCCGGGCGCATGTTTTTCATACTCGCCCCATCCATTCTGCCCGGCGGTACGGTTTCCCCACCGGGGCCACCGTCGTTCTGTTTTCATCACCATTATCAGTTTATTAGCCGCGCTAATGTCGAAGGCTCCCGATTCGCAAAACGGTTTGGGAACGAATTGCTCTGTTAGCGGCCGGGGGTCGGTGGAGGGGTGGTGGAAAGAAATGGAATTGAAAACGGTACGGGCCAGGCAAAATAGCTAACTAGCTCACAGCTGGTTTCCTTCGCTTCGTGACGGGGTTTGTGCAAAAGCGAGCGGTGAAAAATTAAAATGAAAAGAGAATTCCACCGAGTGCCGACGGAATATCTCGCATTTGTCACGCGGGCCACGTGGTATAATTAATGAAGAATGTACGTTCTTTCCACCTCGCGTCCCTGTCCCGTATGGGTACACTTTCTGGCCAGGAAGTGGGGTAAAGTGAAGGTAAATGAACCGGACGATTCGCAATCGGCAACAGTGCTGCGGTGGGAAAAAACGTGTGGTTTATCACTCTCGCCAAAGTCTCCACACACCTTCAGGTTTTTCCCCGAGGTATGGCGGGGATGGCCGTCTCGTCGTCATCACGCCTTCGTCCATCGATTCATCATTGATTTATTAGCAGTCGGCTGCGGTGGAAAAAAAGGTGCAAGAAGCCATTCGGTTGGCAGTTTGGCGAGAATGTGCCTTTATCTCGCATTATTACGGTGGAATTCAATTTCGCAGCACTCCCCAGGCGCCATATTTCATTGACCCGGGGAGTGGCGGCAGCTGTCAGTAGGATAGCACATTTAATGTTTTTACCTTTCCGTTTTCCAATTTTTCCTCTTGTCCAGCTCGGGCCGAACTCCATCAGTGAGCATGTCAACACCTGCGGAAAAGCGGATGATTGTGAAATAACTAAAGAGTTTGGGATTGTTAATGCAGGTTTCTGTGTTGTTTTCTATATATTCTATAATTTCCAGCACAAAATTAAGATTTTGCATATCTCACGATTTCAAAGATATCCAATGTTCAAAGGGAAAAAATGTTCGTTAAAATAACATTGCTGGAGATAACTGATGAAATTTAAATTTTAAGAGCTATGCAGTACAGCAATGTTCCTGAACTTATTCGCCAAAATTGGATAAAGTAAATGATCCAAAAATATTAAATTTTTCATCGTCATAACATTCAAAAGATAATTTAATTTGATTTAAATTGTATCTACTTTCGACGACACTACGATAAAAAACGTATAGCATCGCAAGAACAAATTAAACCGTATCCATGAATAAGTTCTGGTTTATCTGCTAGATTTTAATTAAATATCCAAATATGATGCAGCAAGAATGTGGTGCACAGTTTTAATAGAAATTTCAAAATTTTGCTCTTCTGTATGCTATGGAAACCAGTGCAACACAACTGAACGATTATTTTACAATTTTATTCAACTTTTTCATACCACATGATGCTTGCTTTGTGAAAAACCAAAAACCTAGCGCAAACAATACCCCGAACCCGGCGGGCAAATGTCTTCTAACATGAGGAGCATGTATTGTTGACCCTGATGAATAAACAAGCAGCAGTAGCTGAAGAATGTTTTATCCATCGGGTTGGAATCCGCATACCACCCACCGTGGCGCTGTGGGAGAGAGAGCGTTCTGGCCAGTTCAGGAATGGTCCAGACGAAGGAAAAAAACACATAAAACCGACCGCGGGCCGCCCGGAGCCATCACCACGCGACAAACGGAACGCATATTGAATCAAAAATCCATTACTCACATGGGAAATTAACTTTTGCAACAACAATAACAATCCATCTTGGCGCAATTGGGGCCATCCATGGGTGGGTGGGCGTTGGTAGCCATGGGGGGCTTTCGTTCGGCTTTCGGCTTTTCCGCCAGCGGCCAGCGGCTGTACCCAACAACGGTTGGGAGTTCAGCCCGGTGTCGAGTGTGTGTCGGTCCGGGTAACTGAACCGGGCCAATTCAGCCAACAACAACTTTTGCGGCAGACTTTTCACCCATCGGCGATCGGCGGATGGAGGTGGTGGAAGTCCTTTCGGTCGAGGGTCGGTGGAAAAAAAAACCCGGGAAACTTTTGCCTTCGCACTTGAGCGTTTGTTTGTGTGGCCGTTCTGGTGCGCGCTGCTGGTGGATTAAAAGTAACCCACTTCGGAAGCACTGGGCCGACCGCCTCTCAACCCCGCCGCCCCTTCAGCACCGTTGTTTCGCCCCGAGTAAAAGCGCGGTTCGGAAATATCTCTCATAACATTCCGCAACATTACGCTCGAAAACCGAAGGAAAAATGAAACCATTTCACTGACCATTCGATGGGCCATCAGCAATGACAAAAGTAACTCGAGCAGTGTGGCGCGACAGGGGAAGAGAAGTCAGCCTTCTGCGAGGAAAAGTTTCACCGACAAAAATGTTTTATTAATTTCCTCACGAGTGGTTGGGCTCGTTAAGGAGTGGCGGCATTTTCCGACTTTTTCCCACCGGAACCAACCAAACCAGCCAATACTACCACTGCGGGATGGAAGAATCAACCGGCAAACTTGAACACTGTTTTGCTTGTTTGTTTGTTTGTTTGGTTGGCTGTTTGGTTTTTTGAATGATTTTCCAGGTTGGCGAACTTTTTCCCAATTTCCCGTTCGAGCGTATCACTTCGTTACGCTTTTGCAGGCGCACCAATCGTTCCGCTTTCGGTTCCGAAACCGTGCCCGCAAGCGATACGGATCGGAATTGCACCGAGCACCGGCTGGTTTGGTTCGTTAACCAACGGTCGAGGATTTCGGTGTTATTTTTCCTTTTAGCGCAAAACGGGAACATTTAGGGCCAATAATGTTGCCAATGTTATGACTTTACATTTGTAAACCCGCTCGTTTGCTCGATGTCCACGGGACGGGGAAAAAGTGGGTAACATAATCGAAGCTATGTTGCAATAGTTTTAATAACAGTTTATTATCGTTCTTATTTCTTCCTCAGCATCCAGCAAGCCGAACCACTAAACGTGGTGAAGGGAAAATCAGGTAGGAGAAAAATCCTTCCAGACCATTTGGCTCCAGCAAGATGGTAGCCAACGCTCCGCGCCCTAGGGAAATGTGCGTCGTGCCGAGAAGGGTCGAGTGGACACGGACGGACGGAAATGAAAATCCTGCCCGTTCCCGAGAGTGAACCAAAACCCGGAGTGCCATCAAAATCGTATAAATTTGAACTTAATTTCACCCCCGGAAAAGCTTCCACCGTCCCGCAGGGCGTAGGACCGGTCCACATTTTCCCCCTCCTCTAGATCGTTGGAGGGTTTTTCTTTTCTGCCTTCTAACTCTCAAAAGTAGGGCATCGAACGTCAAGCAATACGATCGCGTTCAAGAGAGTTTCGGGTTTGAGAGTGCTTCGAACGCAAAAAGCCCGACCGCAGACTAGTTTTCGATGGATGAGAAAACACATACACACGCATACAAATTTTTCCTAAACGCCCAATCGAAAACATTCGATAGCATTCACGGGTTTCCCTGGCGATTTTCATCTTGTTTGTCGTCTTCATTATTACCTTACTCTTCGTTTCTCGTGGGATCCCATATATACGCCGTTTCCGGTATCGTTTTCCCACACACCACCATCTCCAAGTTCCCTGAGCATATGGTTTGGGACTTTTTCCTTTCCTCGTGTATTGCTTCCCGAAAAGGTTGACGTAGAAATGAATGAAAAAAAGCTACCAGGAGACTCGAAACGCTTTTCCCGGGCGTACCTTAGAAAGGCACTTTCATGCTGCTGGCCAGTTGGACCAACTCCAACGGGGCCTGAAAATTACCCACCCAACCGGAAACCTTTTCCGTGGGCTTCCGCGTGGTGGTGGAAAACGAATTTGTTTTCTTTAATCGGGAATTTGAGCCACTTGGCCGTGCAGATCCGCCCAGTTTCCGGTGGGTTTCACCATGGGGTGTCCTATGCGAGGGTGTTCCCATTTTCCCGAAGAAAAACAAAATCCACCCGTTGGAACGGGAGGACATTTTTCCGTTCAATTGACCGTTCTGGGGAGGCGCATTGTGGTGGTGAAAAATGTGTGAAAAATAAAACAGATGCCTTAAAGTGCGAATGACAGTCGCAGCAGGCCACGATTAGTTAAATATCCAAGCGGGAGAAATTGTCACAAATTTATATGCAAACGATATGATTTCGTTCCAAGAAAAATGTGTTCAAAATGGTATCATCTTTGAAAGTTCCATACAATTTTGGTGCATTCGAATAGAATGATCTGCTTCCTGTCGTAATAACATAAACCGACTGCTCGAGTGTTGTTTTGTTTTTTCCCCCCACTGCTGTTATCTTCCCTCGGGATAAATTATCTTACTCAAAACAACATTAGCCTGGATACGGTGCAGTTTTGCATTAGGCTTATAGCGTTTTTTTTGTTTCCGCGTCTCTATCCCGAACCAAACCGTACTCCCCTTTCCCAAACCGAGCGAGTGGATCTTCAACAGAATCCGGTATCTTTTGGGGCCGTTTACAATTTCATTTCGAGCCATTTCGTTTTCTCATTTCCCTTTTTTCGGGAGGACTTTTGAGTTCTGTATGGGAGAGCGACGGGGTTTTTTTTTTTCGCCTCTTTATTAATAATTATAATATATGGCCCAACCGAAGCGGCAACATAACGATCCCGCCAGGACTCGCCGGGGCCACTAATGCTACCGCAGCCGGCCCAGCAACCATCAGGTTTATGTTGGCATGCTTTTATTTTTAGAAGAAACAACGCAGCGGAAACACGGGATGTTTTTTTTATCGTCCTATTCGTCCACGCCTTGTTTGTGTTTGAGCTGACGGCGTTGTTTTGTTTCGTCCTTTTTTGGCCCATGTTTTGTGAAATTTATTTAGCGTATCGCATTTTGTGCGATCTGCACGACAACGCTGCACCACCCACCTTGGTCGGTGGACAGTCGGGAGACGTTAAGGGATTTTCCCTTTTTCTTTGGGGCCCTTTTCGTCTCGTGTACATGTTGTTTTTTGGGAAGATTGTTTGCGACCCGTCTGGAATGGATCCCACGCGCGGCATGTCCATTAGCCCCAGCCGCATCGTTAGCCCCTTGTTCTTCGTCCAGGTTGGGTTCAACATGGAGTGGCGCAATTTGTTTGCCTCAAAAACGGTGGTTTGGTGATGAAGCGTTCAAATGGTACGGATTTTGGACCAAAGATTGAGATCTTTTCACTCTCGGCAGGGTATTTAAGTTTGTCGAAGTGGAAAACATATTTTTCGGTTCAGTGGAACGTTAGAGGGAGGGAATGAACTGTACAAAACAAAAGGAACTTCAACTTTTTTGTTGGTAACGGAATTGTTATTCACACATGAGACAAAAGGGTTTATGATTATTTTTTCTAGTTGATAAATCATAAAGCATAAAATCATTTTGTCATCGTTCGCTTAATAGTTTTATCGCACCAACGGACACCACTGTCTCGCCCAACAAGTCACGGCTGCATGTCGCGAAGACTATTACGACTTTTCAATTATCCTTTGTTTATCACTTACGGCGTTCATGAAGTGCTTCCTAACAGCTTCGCTCTGAAATAACAACTCCACAGACACTGAAGCCCCGTTGTAATGCTTCGAATCCGGTTGGACGGACAAAATAAAAGACTAGCTGCGCTGCAAAGACGCTGTGCTACACTAAACTAGTAGTCAAAACTTTCAGCACAATTTTTCTCATCTTCCGCGCGGGACGTGCTGGCGCAGTAAAATTACTTCTTTCTCTTCGCTCCCAAGAGGCGGTGGGCCGGAGACGCGGGCGAAGGTTGTCGGAAACCTATTTCCATTCCAGCTGTCCGTTCGGCTTTGGGAAGGTTTGTTCCGGCGTGCCGTTCCGTTCTGCTGTAGTTAAAAAGACATTTACATTCAATGTCCGTGTTAGCGCGGGAAATAGGAAATTGTTTTGTGCCCGATTCCATTCCCCAGCCGTCCGCTACGACCGAAAGGGGGCGAATTGATGCACCCGGAAGGGAAAAAAAAAAACTAAACGCAAAGCGAAACGAAACGAGGCTCCCAAGTTTCCGGTCTAGTTTGCCGTTGGCCGTAGGAGAGAAGGCTGACTTTAAATTCATACCACAACAAACCACGACATGATCACCCGGGTTCATGGTGGTATCTCATTAAAGTTTCTCGTGCCGGGCGTGTCTGGCGCAGGTTTCCCCACAAACCGACGATGGGCACGATGGGAGGGTCGAAGGTTGGGAACTCGATGCTCGTCCGGAATGATGAAACAACTTACCGGAAATGAGTTGAGTATGGTCGCTAAGTTTCCCGTTCACTAGACGCGGCAGCTTCATCAACCGTGTGGAAGGAATGCCGGAGTAAACTTCCGGGTCGAGCTCTGCCGAACAAGTTTTCTCACAAGGATTCTGTGTGAGGTTTTGGTGGGTGTGTGGTTATGGTCTTACGGTTCTCAACGTTGTCGTTGTCGTTGAAGATGTGTAACTTTGGTGGCTGGGTGAGGTACGTGGTACGTGTCTTGACAAACTGCATTCCCGCGATGCACTTCGAGTCGCCGGAGAAACTGCAGCAAAACCATAACGTACGAGTTAAAACTTTGCGCTGGCGAGGCGAGGGTGAAATTTATGAATAACACTTCAAACCTCAAGCAGCACCGGGGCGGAATACACAAGCGCCCACCATAATCGATGTTGACATCGGATCGTTGGGTGCGGAAAGTTCGTTGGGTCGTGCCTTTTTAAGAGCAAAATCATCTTTGCGGAGTGCTTGTCACATACCGCTTCGGAGAAGCTTATGCCACATAGAAGGGTTTTCCTCGAAATCTTTTTCTTACTCTCTCGGACTCGCAGTGCCTTAAAGGCGCCGATAACTGCACTCGATCCGTGCCCGGGATTTGAAGTTACCTAACCAATCGTGCATACGTGCGCCAGGAAACCGAAGCCTGGGGCATCTTTGGCCTGATAACAGCCCGAGGTGGCGCTAGAAAGGGTTCATTTTTTTGTTATATTCCTTTATGCTCCACTTTTTTTCACATCCATCCAGCACGGTGTACGTTGGACAGCTAACAAGACCGCAGTGCTTAAATCGTTGTGTAAGGGGACGTTCGCTTTTACAGCATACGGACGATTGGGTTAGCGATGATGGATAAAGGAAGAGAGAAATAGAAGAAAAATCAACCCAGCAACCGATCGGTGGTTAAGGATGACACGTACGGATCTCTGGTTGGGTTGCTTTATATTCATTAGCAATATGGAGCAAAAGTTAACGAAGCAAAAAAAGGGGGGTGGCAGAAGTTTTGATTGAATTCTGAAGCTGCAGTGCCGTGGAAAAATATCTGCACTACGCTGTTTCGATAAAATGGATGATATTCTAACAATCTTCATTGACGGGTCTGACATTTTCATTTAAAAAATTAATGAAACTCCCGAATACCTTGTGCTGTAAACAGAAACAGAAACAATTTTTGTTAAAATAATTCTCTTTACTTGAAACAATTCAACAGTTTGACCGGTACAGCAAATACAAAGGCAAACATTCAAAAGTAAAATTATGCTGCACGCACATTCCGCATCACCGATGACAGGTTTACGTTTCGAAACAAAACGTATCGATGCCAACCGACCACATGCGTGTATGAAGCCACCTTGGAATGGACGTAAAAAAACAATAGGATCGCATATTGAATCGTGCCTTTCGGTAGCAAAAATAATGTTTGCTCCACAATCGACTGTTCGGGCGGAACCGAACACCATTAACTCGACCGATTGTCAAACCGCAGCACTTCGCATGCAACAAACGGTGGTTTATTGAAAGCGGAACTAAATGCATCCCGGATGTGCTGAATGCACACGGGTACGGTTGCGTTTAACTACTGCTGTCGATGATGATGATGCTGATGATGATGAAGCCACAGTCGGATGGACGTTGAAGAGCAAATTGTAAACATTTTTGCAGCGTCATTGCATACCGCGCGGTATCCGGTAGGTATTTACGGAAGGGAGTATTTTTTTCCGACGTCAATTTTAAAATGCACACGGTGCATTTTTCAGTACAAATTTACCAACCAACGCGAACATTTTCGCACGTGAACGATTTCGCGCTTTGAACTGAGAAAAAAACCGTGCACAAAAAACGTATCCTTGCCTTCGCAACAGCATGCAATAGAAGGATTTTAAACGTAAAAAACGCCACACATACACACACTTTGAAGTACCAATAAACTCTCCGAACCGTTGAAGTGGCCTCTCGACGGAAGTGCTGGTCTAAACGTTGGTGCATCAAATGAAGTATGAGTTAATAAACTTTCCTCATCGACAGTACACTTCTCGTATTGATATCGTTTGGTTTAGCCAATTTCTATTTTAGATTTCCGTGGAAAGTGGTCTTTCATATCCTCCAGCGTAGGATATTTTTTTTAAGTATAATTTAACGTTTTTTCGCGTTCGAATCCGTTTCTGGATCCGTCCAAAACTGAATATTCTGCGTAAATTAAGTTGAAAAGTTTAGTTTTTTTTTCGTTACACGTTGCATATTTTATCGTAGTTGGTCGCACATTTAAATAATTTTTTCAAACAATCTTCTTTCATTTTCTATCAGAAAACTCGTTTTACTAGTTTGACTCATTTTAAATTGTCAGAAATATGTGTTCTTTTGTGCACACAATATAATCGAGCGTTGCACAAGTTTGTAGCAACAAAAGATGAATCCTTTTCATCCATGATTAGCCCGTCCAATGCGCCCAACATCCGAAAGCTCATCGTTTATGTCGTTGAACAGCACGGCACGACTGTTACAGTCTATGACCTGTCCATCCAAATCAATGCCCCTATCTCCCTTCCTAACTATCCTCACCTTCTGCTGGCATACATCCACAATTTCCACCGCATGGCCGAACGTTTGGTTGGCCGTGAAGCCGTTGCTCCTAATTTTCCATGTTGTCATTATTCATTTGCCTACCGTTTCGGCATATCGGGCGCGACCTTTAGCGTTCGAAATCGGGCCCGGTTTTTCCAGCCGAATGATTTTGCCAGCCTTAGGGACTTAGGCTCCTGTCAGCGGCAGAGTTACGTCTTAACGGCGCGTATATTTTGGTGCGTTTCTGTGTGCCCTATCCTAACAACGTCAGGTTCGCCCGCTGGCTGCTTAGCTCCGTGGGACAGCGGTGGCTTTTTCACGCTACACTTGCGCCCGCCGATGCCGAGCATTGCGATGGCCAATTTTTCTTTTTCCCTAAGCCTGTTGTTCTGCCGAACGTGGGATGGCCGCCCAGCGACGAACTTACTTACTTACGTATGCAAGGCGCGCTGTCATCGACCCCGAAGGCGCTCGATTTTCCTCTTTCGACGTCCTTTGCCATGTTGTGAAACATTGTATGCGTCTGGTATAGCAATAAGCGTCGTAAAAAATCCCCCTTGCATCTGACTTTGATGACGATCGTTTTTTTTCAAGTACGCAAAAAAGCACGATTATTTAACCGAACATTCGGATATTGAGTTGTTCTGTTGGAAATTGAACTGTTGTGCTGTCATATTAAAACAGCCGTAGCTGTTGCTAGCCTGAGCATGTTTTACAAACCAATTTCATCGGAGGAAAAGTCTATCGTGAAGCAATGTATGCGAATGGTGTAAAACTAAGTGCGATTGAAAACAACCCTTACTGCATCTTCGATAGTTTCCTGACACGTTCCAAACAAGAACACCAATTCCGCGAATGCGTTGGGTATCTGGAAAATTGAACTGATACACTTTTATATTTACACTTTTCATACCAAGAGGGCTATTTGGCACAATTTCGACAAAGTTGGAACAAGTCTGCAATAATTTCAAACAAATTAAAAAAAGAAACAATAGCATTGTAATTGAAGTTCAAAAGTGGTTTGTGTATATTTTTTCTTACTTCAAAATATTCCTTTTGCCGTGAACCTGAAATGGAACTCTAATTTTACCAGCCGGTTTTCAATTGGCGTATCTAGGTTAAGCTGGCATAAATTCAGTTAGTGATGCCTAGTTAATGCAAACGATGTTTCTAAGATGTCATCGATTCAAATTCAAAACAAACATCCAGCGGTCATAAAATCCCATTTTGCGTTTAAGTCAAACGAACTGCCAAAAACAGTTTCATACAAGCTCTAGAAATGCAAACTTTAACCCAACTGCCACGATATTTTAGCGAAAAAAAGAACGATATTCCCGGAAAATGTCGCCCCTACTTGCCTGCTGGAGGAAACAAGTCGTGCGAGAGCAGCTCATAAATTTGATTTCACACTTCAGCGTAAGCAACGGGACAGAAAACTTCATTGTGGTTATTTGCTGCCCCTCGGGTGGATCTCTTTCCCTGCTCGCTGCCATGCCTTATGGATGGCGCAGATTTCTTTGCACTCGAGTGTCGACGTACGGAAAGACAGCAACGCCTCGGCGCGTCCCGAGTCTGGACCGAGGATGCCATCGCATGGTGTCCGGTGGAAGGTTTGACTTGGCGTCTGACAGCGTTCCCGGAGGGGGGGTGAAGGGTGCCTTTCGGATTTCCGGCGACTCCCAATGCATATGCAATGAAGCGTTAGATGTCGCCGTTGGCGAAGCATTCCAAGCGTGGCTCTCGACGGATGGATGGAAACTTGTAGACAGTTTGTACAACAATGGCATTTCGGTAACGGTTGCTATCCACTCTTGTCCATTCTTCTGTGCGCGAGGGTGTTGGATGATCTTGATATCTTGGAAAAGAGAAGCAAAGCTAAACATGGCAATACAATGCAATTCAGCTGTGCATATGGTTTCATCGAACTGCATCCCTTATGAGATTATAAGCAAGTTGTCCTTAGCTTCAATGAAGCTTATTGATGCAAACTAGTCCCATGTCACATTTTTAATATTGGTTAAATGTATAAAACAAAATTTTGTAAGGTTTTCAAGCCTCACTTTAAAAACATAACGCAACTCTCATGGTAGAGAGCAAAGGTCACACCGGAACTAGCGCCACGCAAACCTCACCGGAAGTACGGCGGACCCTTCACAAAAGTTTCATCAGTTCATCATGCAGTTGCGGATGGAGTTTAACGAAGATTGGTCAATTGAAACATACAGAGAGTTAAATTGAGGAACGGTACTATTAATTTTATTGCACTGCAGGAAATTTTTAAACGTAACCATTTGAACGGCGACAAAAAATTGGTTGCTAACGCGAACGAATCCGCATCCTTCCAGAAATCGTAGAAAATTACTACGATCCGGCTGAAGCTGTTCGAATCGTTTTATAACACCCGTTTTCAGTTTTAATGACTTTTTGTTTCCTTTGTAAATGGTAAACAATTTGTGCTAAAGATAAACACAACACAAATAAAGTATTTCTGTTCCATTTCTCCTCGCGCCCTTGTAAATAAGTTGCCTGGGGTGGGAGGCGGAAAACTGTTTGCCATTGTGCTTACTGCTAATGAAGTTTTAATGGCAACCCGTTCACCAAAACCGAGCCATCCGATTCCTATCGACAGGCCCTGTTCGTAGAACGATTAATTCTCCTCTTCAGTGCGCCGCCCAGCAGCGGTCGACCGAAAGACGGCGCACAATATTTTCCCCGGCGGGCTAAGCCGCCTTCAGAGATAATTAATGTTTGACAACCGATCTTGAGGCGGGGCCCGTTCGCAACTGGTTCCCTGTATCTCGGGCGGTCGTTCTGTTTAAAATCCCCTCACAAACACACAAACCGATCGATCCTTGAACCGAATGCAAATGATGCGATGATGACAGTGATCAGATGGGAAGATTACAGGGAATTACGTCAAGTGTCCAGGTGAGCGGATGGCGTTTTAACTCTTCGGTATGGGTGAGCTTCCGACCAACGGGAGGCAAAACGGAAATCAGCGGTGTCTGTTTCGCCCGCAGGCGACGAATGACAACGACGATTATAACGATGCTGGTGATTTACATTTTTTCTCCGCTTTAAGTTACACCCATTTCCCTTTCCCCAGTCCTCTTTCGGGACCAGTTGCTAGTTAATCGTTTATTTCGATCGTTTTCCACAGCTCGTTTGCAAAACGTTCGGGAAAAATATCCCCCAAGCGGAAGAAAGGAATGGGTTGAAATATAAAAGGGTGGCGTCCAGCTTCCCCCGCTGCAGGAGTTTGGTACGCTGGATTCAATTATTTATAACTTCGAACCGGCGCTGTCACGAAAACGTAGAGAAATTATTTTTCATTCCTTATTCATGTGAGGTTAACCGTGTCAGACACAACACGCCACTTTTACAGACAGCGATGAAAAAGCGCCAACCAAACGGAACGAGCCATAAGGAAGCCAGCTAAATATCCCGCATTTGAAGCGAAGAAAGTGTGCGGACAAGTAGGACCAATAAAAAGAAAAAAACAAGCCGGTGCAGATTGTTCCCATGAATGTCCTGCGGTCGTGGTGCAAGAAGCTCAAGGTTTAATATGGCTGTCGGCTGGCGGCGGCCCGGAAACCCTTGGCTCCAATCCGGTGGATATATTTTCCCTCTTTCGAGGGCACTCGAGGGGGGGTGCGCATCGGAATGTGCAAGCGTTGTCCTCTTCGTTCGTTCGTACCCGTGGTATTTCTCTCTAGAGAGAGAAGAAGATCGACCTGGGGCTTTTTCCAAAGTGGAAGAATTCCTCCGGAGACATTCAACAGCCCCGCGCGGGAAGCTAGAGTTCGTGTGCCGGCGACTCCAGGCACCCAAGGGAGGTACGGTGTGCGAAGCAATTTGTCAGATCTGCAGCAAACGACCACTATACATGCACACACACACACATACACTCATGCGATGCAGCAGCCTGCATATCGTACAATCGAATCGCCGAAACTCGAAAGTCATCCATTTTGTTCCACCTTCCCTCTTCGGTGGGAGTACCTTTACCGACGCTTTCAAACCGGGCGGTTTAGTGGGATGCACTTTCGCGTGCATACAACCACACACACACACGTGACACACAGAGACACATACCAACTGACAAGAGACAGCTCTCGTGGTCGGGGTGCGCGAAAGGCGAGTTGTTAATGTTCCTCGAAATCGAACGAATGTGTGCCAGTTGCTGCTGTCGTCGGTGCCGTTTGTTTGTCGTGGGCTGCATCCTTTTCGCAATGGCCTCCCGCAAAGGGGGCATTAGGTTCCAAATTGCAATCTGCCCCCCTCGGTGGCTGGCGGGTGCGGGAAAACCCCGTTCGCCGAGCGA
The DNA here is from genome assembly GCA_000441895.2 of Anopheles sinensis. Classification (NCBI taxonomy): domain Eukaryota; kingdom Metazoa; phylum Arthropoda; class Insecta; order Diptera; family Culicidae; genus Anopheles; species Anopheles sinensis. Next base: position 1,382,610 of record KE525421.1, read on the forward strand.
GCAATAAAAATTTAGAACAACGACAAATGGCGAAAGCAATGGCGGGTTCGTTTGCTGGAACGGGAACAACAAACGCGACCGCTTGGCACAAGAGAGGAAGAGTGAGAGAGGGAGTGAGGAAGCTCCGGTCGGGCACACGACTTCCAGACGCCAGGCCGGAGCAAATTTATGATTGCATGCAGAAACCGAAATCCTTGCGTCTTGTGCGTCGTCGTGCCGGTTTAAAACCTCCCGGATTGCTTCGCCTTCCAGGGTACTCCTCACTTCTTGCTCGTCTCGTCGACCGTCGCGAGCCGGAATGAAGTCAAATGCATTCTCTGGCAGTAGCTTTTATCCCCGTGGGTGGATCGAATGGTACCCGGCACGCGATTGGCAAGCAAAGTGGCACTGGCACTGCAAACAGCCCGAATGGTAGTAATGTAGCTGCAATTCCGTCCGCTCGGCGAAACGGCGGCGAAATGTAAATTCGATGGACCCAATTTCCGCGGCGTAATGCAGAATGATGATGTCGTTGGGTCGAGGTGACGGTTATGGTGGGTTCATGAATTTCCGATTGCCTCAGATTGTGCACGGAAAACTACGGTCAACACTGAATTTTGTTTGTGTTGTTTTTAGTGGTCGAAAGGAAATGCCATACGAAAGGCTTTGGTTAACATTAGAAAATGATTTTCATGTATTTGAAGAGACCTTGTGAGATATTGCTTGATTTTTGAATTATATTCTGAAGGTCATGTGCCAGTGTTTTATATTAATTTTCCAAACATGAACGTTACGAGTGTTAAGTGAAAGAATGCTTCGTCATATGATAAATAAAACACCTAGAACCGAGGAAAGTCGAAAGCCTCTCATTTAAGCCCATTTCCTCATCCGTTCGTCATCAGCGTTTTTCACTCGCATCGGAGAGGTTTTCGGTCGGCCTCTCGGCCCGGAACGCAATTAATTATTTCATTTATCACCCATTATCAGGAACACAGTTTCAACGCGTAGCAAAAATGCTAATGGTTCCGTTTTCCATGTCACGCAAATTTATCCTTACACAGCCATCTTACGGGTCAGATCGGACCGTGGGGATCTTTTTGTTTAGCCCACACAATGACCGGCCGATTCCCTCCCTAGGGAGGGTATGGGCAGTTGGCGAAGGTGGCCGCTTCATCCCAAGATGAACGTCTTGGGAAGCAGCAAACAAAAGAAAAAAAGGAACGATGAAACAAGGGACCAATGCCTGTCTTCCGCTTCGGATCCCAAAGGATGCGGAGGATGGTAGGGAAAGCCGGCATTTGATCTTACCATTGACCCACGTATCGTTGCTCATGGTCTGACAGTTCCATTGTGACTTTCGCTCCGGTTCCATTGTGGAAAATGTCCCTCGCAGGGACGTACACGTCCTTCCCGTTGGTACCTTGCTGCTTTCCCAGCGTCGGGTCGTTTCCATCGTTCCAAGCTTTCCGGGCGGAGGTTTCCGGGAATTGAGCCACCGTTTCCGGGCGGGGGTTTTTGGATGTATTTGATTATGTTTTGCAAAGGGGTACCATCCGTGTGCTCATTGTTTCGAGTTCGGTGCCTGTTAAAAACCGTACCGACGATCGGTGGCGCACCTTTAGTTGGAGCCGTTCGCAAGGACCTTCTCGGTTTTCATTCGGCAAAAAACCATTACCAGCACCCGGGAAAGATATTCGACGATGATGTGAGCGTGACATAAAAAGTGAAATATGACCGAGCAGATACGTACGTGGCCGAAATGAACCACCCGCCTTATCCGACCACCGTTTTCCGGGAGGCTTTTTCATTGTTTTTCCCTGTGTTCCGTTTGTTTTGTTTGCTGCTTTTCGCATTGTTCTACGCCATCGAAGCCATTTGTACGGATTTCCCTCTAAATATTCCGCAAGCAGTCGGTGAGATGGTCGATGCCCGATGAGCATGCAGGAAACGGCTCCTGGCGGTGTGTGTGAGTGTGTATCGCGTGCAGGAAACGTTTATGGCGCAAATAGAACTGATAATTTTTTGCTTCCCCTCACCCGCAAAGCGCCACCTCCGCCATCATCCGTCAAAACTCGGTGAGAAAATGTGTAGTGTGGGGGAGGAAAAAAGTGGCAGCTCTGCCTAAAAACCAACGCCATCTTTTAATACCGCACGACAGCTTTCCATTTGTCTGCGGGAAAATTGCCACACGGTTTGAGAAATAACTTTTCGTGCCTGTCATTCGGTGTGGCGCGGCTGCCGAGGCTGTCGGCATCATGTTGGTTGGCCGATGCTTTCCGAAAGGCTTTAAAGCTGAAGTGTTGTCACTACGGCTCATGTTACTTTTGTCGGGAAGCAAAAAACAAAAAAAAACTCGATCTTTTCAGCGCGGCTCAAGGAAGCTTGCTTGCGTCATAAAAGTCGCGTTAGGCTAGTGAAAGTATGTTGAAATTAAATGGAGCAAAGATGGTTTCAGGGTGCAGACTCTTTAAGGCAAGTGGGATGGAGCAACAAAAATACATCGTCGTGCATAATTAAATGCCGCCTTTACTTTCGCCGTTACCAAAATACTACCAAGGCTTGTCTCTGTCTTGTCGTAGCTGTCATAAAGCGCTTGGAAGCCCATGCCTTTTGGAATTCGTTAGCAATTTTCCCCAGAGTCTGTTCCAGATTTCCAAGGCTTTTGCTTTGCGTCTATCGAAATCACCGGTTCAAAACTCGACAGCATTTTCTTGAGATTATCAGCTTTCGTTTCACTTTAAGAGTACGTTTCACTTTGGTTACTGTATTTTCAAAAGAGTTAAGAATCATAAAGCAATTCCAAAGCATTATCTGTGAAATAAACAGGATTGGAACACTATGGGGTCTGCGATGCTTTAAGCTAACGCAAGGAATTCAACGTTATTCCAGGAATCAAATATTAAGAGCATGAGTCTGCTAGCATTTAATCTCAGAACATTGTAATGAAAAGAAGTGGTGTTTATTTTAAAACTTACGAAACTTATTCTCTAAATAGGCAAATGTCGTAATCGATTATAAAACATTTAAGGTAAACCCACTTGAATCGATGGTGAATGGAGGCATACATTTCCCAAATCATCTCTTCACGCTAAGCTCACTTGTTGGAAATCAATTTTTCTTCCCATAATTATGACACTCATTTAACCGACTCCGGAAACCTGGGTCTTGGCACAGGTGGGGGACGAGGTTTAATCACCCCTTGCGCTTCCGCAGGCGGTCATTAAGGGAAAAAGCTACCGCCCTACCACCCGGTCGGTGGCCAATCAGTGCCATAAATCTTTCAAATGAGTTTACCGTGAGGTCGAGTTTTTCCTCCCCTAATCGTGGGCACTCATTAACTGACCTGCCATTGCTTACCGATGTTGGCCGTTTGTACATCGTTGGTATTTACTGTTTCCGGGAGTCGCTTTTCCTCAGTCCCTCAGTTCTTAGTTCCTTTTCCCTTGAAGAACGATTTCCCCCATGTTACTCGAGTGGGGGGGGGGGGGGGAAAGGAAGTGGAGATGAAAATCATTGAATTCCATGGTTCAGGAAATGTTTAATGAACTTTGAACACAGTTCCTTGGCATCGGGAAGCAGTCGGGTGCGCGCAGAAAATGGTTTTTCCTACGTGGGATTGTCCCGCTGAGGTCGGCAATTATCAGCTTTAACAAATCTATTCCTGCCAGCGCCGTACTATTCCGGGAAAGCTTGCCCCACCCGTGGTGCAACGGAAAAGTGAAGATTTTCCACCTCTTGGCGAGAGAGAGCATTTTTAAGCAGCCAGAAGTTGCACGTGCGATCGTAATGTTTGACGTTGGAAGGAGCGGCAGGTATGGAGGTCCCGGCTAGGAGGTCAATCGAGCCGGGTGGCGCGCGGTTTTTGGAGGGTTTTTATTTTCAAACATTCCGGTCATGTACCGGGCGTTGCTTGCTCAGCGGTTCGATGCGATGATTGCACGAACATTGCCCGGCAAGCTGCGCACCGTTTCCAGAAGCACCGAGCTCGAACACACCTGTCTAGCCTCGTGGAATACGAAATCGTTTCCGTCTCTTTTTTTTCTTATGAGTTTTCTGAATTCTAAAATCACGTTTTTTTATCTTTCTTCTTCACAGCAGCAAACCTGCTGGAGGACTTACAGCACCCAACGGGAGAAGGACGTCATCCGGCTTGGCTCAACAATTGCGGTCGGTTTCCAGCTGCGTCCGTTTGTATTTTCCTCACCGGATTGCCCGCCCCAAGATAAGCGTCTCCTGCCGAGCGAGTGAGCTTGAAATGTGGATGGATCGGGCAAAAAGTTTGCCATAGTCCCTTCTCGGCTATTCGCCGGTACTTGAACGATAGTGAAGCAAGCAAGAGCAGGGAACGATCCCAAAAGCCAATGTTAGAACTCGGCACGGCAGTGGAGTGGATCAAATAAAGCATTCACCCACACGTAAAGCGTTGCCGCTACTTGAGAGTGAGAGTGATTGATGTGTGAACAGTTTTAAATGATCGATTAACGTACAGCAGCCGGTGGTGAAACGGAACCATCGACGACCGGATGGTTAATGCGGCAGTAGACCCCGAACGAGGACAGTGAGTACGGCCCAGAGCCAAGCAAGCAAAGTACCTCCCCATATCATCCACATTGTCAGCGCGCTGGACGAGAACGGGACGACGACGTCCCTCTTTTTATGCTGCACCCAGACGCTCCATCATTAGCCGAGCCCAATGAATGTGGTTGGATTGCTGCAAATCATAATAGGTAAGTCGATTCAATGTTGTTATGCTGATATTTCTTCTTTTGAAACATGGAACATTGCATTTAACAATTATTATAACTGTAAAGTTACATAAATTAACCTATCGTTTTCGTCAGTTTTAACGTTACCATAAAGATGTTTCAAAATGTCTCATGAATAATATTACTATATGTTACGCATAGCGTTTGTAAATTGTTGGTATGATTAAAAAAATCTCAAAACGACTACGCCAATTTTGAAACCATTCAAAACTTTGAGTATATATGGGAAAGACACAGATGGAATGAGCTTGAAAAAAATTTATTTTCTAAGTCTAAGTCTTCTTGAACACTAATTAGTATTGGTTTAACGTCAGTTGATGTAAAATACTGCAAAATTTTGAAAGTCTTCAATTGGTTGAATAGTACATTTGATTGTATAATATTAATATTTTTAACAATCAGCATATATTTACCATTATGTCCATTGTATTTGCAATCGTGCAGCTTACGTGCAACACTGTATTGTGTTTGATTGAAAATAGAATTTGAATGAGAATACTGTATTTATATTTAATTAAGCTCGGTATGACAATGCATTGGCAAACATGTGGTAACGTTAACATTTAATTAGCAGACTAAGTAATATAAATTGCAAGATGCAAAGAAAACCAAGGCATCTTTATCATGTAAAATGGAAAAGATTCTCACAAAACACCACAAGAGATAACATTCACTATTGAACGGTAATGATCAAAGAAACCGAATCATTGTTTGATCTTTGCCATTCGACACAAAAAACGAACGAGATCCTCGAACGGGTTGAGATTCGTTCAAAGATGCATTCTGTATGTGACTCGTCTTCAACTCGTCGAGTGACTCCTCGATGGGGCGAGAATATTGCTCCTTTTGCTGACCATCGGTCCTCGGCATGCTCAAGCCCACTTGAAGCTCCTTCTCCGACGCTTCGGTTAATTGATTGAGAATTTCATTCAATCTTGTCCTGGTAATCAAACCTAAGGCACTCGACCAGTGCCAGTGCGTCTTTTTCGGCAGCCCAGCACCAACCTAGGAGTCCTGGGAAGGAGACGATGATGACTGTTTAAATGAGCGTCCCTCCCCAGCGTCCACAGCTCCCCAGGGCCACCCCACGCTCGTTGCGCCCTCGCCATGACTCAGTGTTAATGGAGGATTGCTGTCCAGGCTGAAGCGAACACTTAGGGTGGGAACGGGCGGGGAACCGGTGGGCTGTCGTGCGGAAAATGACACCAAGATAAGATGGCCAGTCGAGAGTAATACGACCAACCCAGGCGATTCCCTGCCTATAGCCCTCACTCGCAGCATTGCTTTTTATATCTCCAACGCATCCTTCAAGTGATTCTTCCGCCACGTGCCGCTCGCAACTTCCGGTTTTTCCAAGCACCACCAGCGTGATATCATAGGCTTCGGGTTGCCTATGGAAGACTGTTCGAAACATTTTTCCCTATCTTCATTTCCATCTTACTTTATATTAACACTCGACGAGCGCATAAAACAAATTTAACTGTCAACCATCCAAGGGCTGCGGTGGACATGGGCCGGAAAAAAGGGTGCTCCCACCCGTGCTTGGTTTTCCTTGCTGCCTCACTATTTCAAACAAGAAAACGGTGTGTTTTCTTTTTTTCTTTACTTTGCTCCCTTTTCTTGTCCGGCGCTCTAAGAATAATGCCAACCGTCACCGCGCTTACGATGGACGGAACCGGACGACAGCTCAAATTATCACTCTTACTAGACGGTACGATAAGGTTCGCCCTATTTCACCGACACGCGTCGCCGAGGGACGGGAAGGCGAAAACGTAAAATATACAGCAAAGCAAAAAGAGAAAAAAAAACAAATCAGTGACTGCGCTACGATCAGACGATCTCAAATCTCGGTCCCAAAATTACCACCCTAATTGATACTTGTGCGGACAGCGATGGCACCGCACCCAAAGGCGGGGGGAAATGAATGTTTTCTATCTCGCTTTATCCTCCGTTTTTCACGCCCGCGAAGGACCGGCGAGGATCGTCTGTCCTTCCGAAAAGCAGACGCTCCGTTGGGTCGGATATTGAAACGGACGCCAGCCGCGGTGGGTATAAAAGGTTTTTACTAGGACAAAAAGAACGGAATATCACAAAATGGAGAACCCAAAAGCTAGGACACCATCGAAGGATTTTGCTGGAAAACGGGTCCGTAATAGCGAAGAAAGCTGAGAAAAAGTGCAGAGAGATAGAGAAAAAAAAACGGAACCACTCACTCACAGTCAAAAAACAGGAACGATAAAATCATCATCTTCCACTCATCCGGAGCGTCATCGTAGCTTTCGGTTTTTATCGTGTTTGCTTGCCTCCAAACGTGCCCTCCCTTCCTCTTCCTCGGGTTGGAACATGCCGTCCGGGATGCGGACGAGTATCGCGGCGCACGTGGCACATGGTACCCCGAACCGGGGCCGTTTTCCTTTTGATCTCCAGTTTCAATTCCCCGGATGGCTTCATTTGCATTGAAGATTAACCTCCGGTACACATTCACTCACACCCACACACTGTCCCACCCGTGACGGCCGAAAACGGTGCGGGTTAGTTTGCGATCGTCAAACTGAAAACACCAGCACTTTGGTAACGGGTTTTCCCTCGACCTGGAACGGGACGGGCGGGCATAAAACTTTCCCAGCTGAAAAGTGAATCCCAAATTCGATTGCCCGGTAAACGAATAAAATGTTAGGTACGCGGCGCAACAGCAACCAACAAATGGGCGCCAACACTTTACCCATCGATGGATTTGGCGGTTCAGGGCTGACCGTGAACGTTGCTTTGCGAAAGATCAAGACTTTGTCACGATCGGAGCTGGTCGGCATCCCGGCATTAGTCTTAAAGCTATGGTGACTTTATCGCCATAAGCTGATAGAAGTTTCTTTGAAACCACGGAACAACCGCAACTGCCATGTTTTCGCTTCCTTGCTTACGGATTCATTTTCCATCACACGGATTTACAGATCGTCGACCAACTTTAGTTAGCATCTTTCGGAGAAAATGTGGTCTTTGGAAAAGAGTGGATCAGATTAAAACCTTAACTTTTTTTTTACAGATCAAACTGCTTTACTTTCTGAAAAAAGTGTGATCGAAAAGGATTATTTAAGGGCATCTATGATGGTTTCAAAACCAAAGTTTTTGTGGTCTGGGATTTTATTCTCGGGACTTGTTTGACACTTCTCTTTATTCGTCACGAACGTCAACGTCGGTTATCCCTTTTAAAAGATTGACAAAAATTTGGACTTTAAAATTCATGTACGAGGATAGTCCTTTCGAAAAGGGGAAACTAGGTTTTGGGCAAGAATTCTACTCCACGGCGTTAAATATGCGATCCAGACGTACTTGGAGATTATTCATGTGATTCGTTTTATTAAATTCAATGTTGTAACGAATAAAAAACAATGAAACAGTTTTTTTTCAAATGACCGGTAATCAGATCGTCCTTGTTTGAAAGCTCCGTATGAAAGCTTTTCGCAGGATAAAATTGCGTGGCAAAGTTCTTCCAAAGAGCTTACTAATGTTTGCGCATGCCTCTGGACGCTTTTGCTGAATTCATATCCCACAGCGATGCTGGGATATAGCACTCTTTTTTGCCATAAATTCCTCGAAGGATGCAGCTAAAGCTTTTTATAGCAACTTTATCTAAAAATCCAAGGATTTTGGATCCAAGGAGGATCCAAATGGTTCGAATTTTGTAGCAAATATACTATAAAGGATTCCATAAACATGACTACTACACGGAACAGGGTAAAATTAAGCTTTTCACATTACAATGTGCCCGTTTGATGATAGATTTCGTGTGATATCGATGAGCAATGAGGATAAAGATTTCATTTTATGGCAAAAAGGATATACGCAAGAAAATGAGAAATCATACGCGAGAAATTGAGGTTTTTAGTATACGTTTCCTGATTATGGATCAATTTGGATCTAAGGATTTTCTTCTTGCCTAAAATAGAGACATCTGTGGATATTTTTGCAAAACTGTTTCAATTTGTCACAATTTGTAAAACCAACAATTGTGTCTATTTTGATTTTTAATGCACGAGGGAGAAATCACTATTTGATTAAGTTGTTGGTAATTTGCACTTGAGTTTATATAGGGGTGGACGGGGTAGTACGCACCCCTGAGGCATAACGCACCCTTTCCAATTTCTTATGAAAAACACGTTCTAGTCGCGGAAAAAGGCATTTTTCTGCAAGAATGAACTAAAATATGAACCCCTGGTGAGTTTGATAGCTCTACATCAACAGAAACGCGAAATAAAAGCAAAACAACCAAAATTACCGGTTCGAACCGGTAATTCGTAATTTTGCCGACGACGGGTCTGACGAAATTTTTAAACTTTTTATTTGATCCAAAATTGGTTATTTTTATAGTGCTTTGTACCTCTATTCTGTTGTGCATCCTGCCTCACTTTTATTGTGTATTTTTACTTTTCGTTTTGGGGTGTATTACCCCTTTTGGAGCATTTTACCTCAAGACAGGTGCGTTTTGCCCCCATCCAGAAATAGTCGATCAAAAATCGCACTTTTTTTAAATTGAAAAATTCATGATTTTTTTTGGCAAAAAAGGCAAAAACTTCCTAACAGGTTACTAGGTAGAACCTTTATGAAACAAATGAATTGATAAAATCAACAATCCCTAGCCAAGTTAATTGAAAATTCAATAGTTTTCCTTAAGGGGTGCGTATTACCCCGACTACCCCTACTTATTCTGTACCTATTTAGCAGCAATCGATGTGTCTCAATTTATTTAAGTATACTCAATTTATGCTGCTTCGTTATTTTTCGTGCGGTATTTATGGTTGGTTTCCCATCGACCATGTGGAAAAAAGGAAACAAATAAAATGGGATTATTAAAATCTTGTCATACAACCGCCCACATTCGGTTGCGCGATAAACACGACCTCCAACACGTTTCCCAGGAGGCACAGGCACAAAAACGTTCGCATTGCCATTCCATTGGCCACGGCGCGCACCTGCCATTCATCGGATGGAGGCCGACGGTCGACCACACCGCGTCATACTTAATTATCATAAATGCATAAATAATGCATTAACAATTCCTTCAGCGGCGTGCACCGCAATTGCGCACCGAATTCCATTATACATCGCTAACGGGTTGGAACGAATGCGAATGAATGGAAGTATTAAATTGTTTTTGTTTTTCCAACCGGTCGTGGGAAGTGGGTTTCCATCTCCTGTCAGCACTATTGCCACAGGCACGCTTTGTGTCTGGAAAACGTCCTTTGGATTTTTTTGTAATAATGCTATGCCGGTGAAATTGATATATTTTACCTCCGCTGGGAAGACAATTCAGTGTGACAGGAAAAACGATGAAGGTTAACGGAAGAGTCAACAGCTGCCATAGCATGGTCGACACTATCGATCGAGATATGTGGCGATCATCAGCATCGTAATCAATTTGTATCCTTTATTTTGGTGTGCCATTATCCTGACCGCTATGATCGCATTCCATCCGGAAGGCCACAAGCTCGGAAAAAGCTATGGTAAAGTTTCGCGGGAAACCGAGGACAAGTAGCACACCGTGCGTCCTATAAGTGGCGTCCGATCGATGCACCCAATTTATGGTGATTCGAATTGTTGTCACAATAAAGGTGAATCATCATCAAAATTAATTATGACGATGGTAATTGAATAACGATAATTAATTGATATGCAACGCTCTTATATTCATGGCGGTCGGTGAGGTGTTCTTGTGCGGTCTGGGGGGAGGTTAAGGTTGTGGGATGGTATTCCACCACGGAATGCTTAAACTGGTGCCGCTCTACACGATAAGGCCGTGGGGCATTCCGTCTACCGAACCGTCCGACGCCGGGCGAGGGCCTTAAAATTAATATTGGCGAGTTATTTTTGACATTTAATGAAAAGCCTGGGCTGGGTTGGGATGTATGATAATTTAATGCCTTCCAGCCTCAAACCACACCCGGTGCTGGTGAGTTCGCGATCAACGAGAAGCGCCCGGTAAACTCATCCTCCCCTTGACCAATTTAACAGTGTTCGCACGCTCCTCAGCATGGCACCGCAATTTCAAACCGAACGTTAAAGATTGCAATAAAACCACACCGCGTTGGGATGTCACGGTGTCGCATTGTGCTAAAAACGAATCAATCATTAGGGGAGGGGTTCGCAGACATTGGTAAGCAGTGCTCGCCCGTTCGTGACATATTTGTGGCGTTGATTGATTGGGTCGGGTCGAGGTCCTGATGACGGAGAGTGGTTTCGCGCTATAATCGGTGTCATGCAATTAACTGCATAATTACTTGCGCCCTGACATCGATACTGCTCGCTGGTGGTTACGTACGGCGCTGGAAACCGGATCAGTTGATTGTGGTTCCGAACCCTATTGTATCAGTTTCCATGCATTTTTGAAGTTTAGAAACGTTTGACCTATTTAGCGCGTACGTTGGATACTGTGGTTTTGCCGCCTCTCGTTGCAATTACGCTATGTTTGTGTATATTTCTTTTTCCATTGATCACATTATTCAGCTCATCTCGTCCGGGAAATTATGTGCATGTTATTTCACAAGAGCAATGAAAACACATGGCTCACTTGTCCGATCGTGGGTTAGAGTCCAAAGGTTCCGTTTTTATTGTCCAACTGATTGGGCAATCGAAAATGTATTCAGGAAAATGAAAACAACAAACCAACGAACCCGTAGCCACAACGTGCGATAAAACGCGCCCATAAAAGAAACCCGTGCGATAGCAACGGCATGTATTTGAAACGGAAAACACTACCATCAATCAATCAATCAGTGGAATGTATATGCTTTATCTTCGATTGAAATGGGATATCAAATCCCAAACTGACCCTCGGACCCTCGATGATGAAAGGCGATAGTCGTATAAATTCAGCTTGTTAAAATCGCCAGCCCCGTCAAGGCTGCTTCCGTTCGTGATTGCAAAAAGCGGCGTTCGGCAGGTTGGGTGAAATTTATGTTCATGGCGTACGCTTAACGTCTTTCGGCCCTTCGCACATTAGTGGTTCGGGGATCGTCGTAGCTAAATATTACCCCGGTACGGCTCACGGTGTTTGGCCGATTGAATTACGGTCGTTGTATATGCTTATAATATTTATAGATTTATTACTATCGCACCGCAAACCCCTCAAACCCATTGCCCTCGTTTGCTGATAAATCCGAGCTCGTGCATGAACAGCGGTCTAATCGCAGAAAAGAAGCAGCGAAAAATAGGCAATCAAAACGACAGCAAAGCTACCGGTGATGATGGAAGCAGCTGCCCGTATTACACACATATTTTCTCATCGAACCGTAATGACTCCCATGGTCGATGGGATGAAAGGCGCAAGGTTTCCGTTTCGCTTGTCATGCATCGTTTGCATCACAATCACGGCACTGCTGGCGACAGCTAGTCTGGAAAAAATGTGGTTAAAACAGCAAACGTGGTGACGTTGTGATATGGTGTTTCAAGGAAAAACCAGTACAAAATCTAAACCAGACATGGTTTTTCTACCGTTGCGTCCATGTACCGTAGCATCAAAGTAAATTCAAGCGTTGACGTGGTTTCAAACTAAAAAAACACCACGAAGTGATTGGTTGATATGATTTTTTGAAAAATAAAAAAGAACAGTTCGTTGAGGAAATTATGGATTTTAAATTCCAGTAATGTTCAATTTCAAAATTATGGAAAAGCTAAGAATGGTACGAACTTGTTTATAATTATTCTTGTGGTTGTTATCTTCAATTGATTGTTTTTTAGATATTTTTTCCCAAATCTCAGACATTCAGGATGAAATTATTTTATACTTTAAGGGAAGTAAAATTTTATTCCGACCGAAGATAAATGGCATGTAAAAGAATAGACAAATTTGAACATAAGAGCAGTGTCGGATGAAACTTTTACCCTTTTTTTCTAAAGTTCCTTCCTTCTAACTTCCATACTCTATTGTATGGCAATGGTTGAGAAAGTAGGGTACGGAGACCGGTAATAAATTTTTCATTATGACATTACTTTTAACCACGATCCGACCCATCACGTCGCAGACAAAACATCAAACAGACCGAGTTATCGACAGCCCAATCCCACCGCTGTTGACTTTTGGAAGAGAGTGAAAGAGCTTGAACGGGGATAATCCCATCAGTTTCGTTCCAACAAACCGTTCGCTCAGTCAGTGACCGGAAAGAAGAATTAAAAAAAATTGCCAGCCCAAATAAACTGCATCGGGAAGAGAATGAACCGGTTTCCTGGATCCCGAGGGCCTGGATGGACCCGATTAAACTCCAAATCGAACGTTCGGGAATCCTCGTGGGGAAGGGAAAAAAGGATCAGCAACGGTGGCCAACCAGCAAACCAATCCACGGGTTGACGGGTTCACTCGACGTCTGTCGACGTGCCGAATCGGCCACCATCGCAACGCATGGGATGCAATAAAGAACGTGAAAATTTAATGACCACCTCGGGTGCGAAGGGTAGAGCCTTCTGTTCCGCCCTGGGTGGATATGCTCGCTGTTGTTTCCCTGTCTGACAGCGCCTTTAAGCGGTCCATGTTTTTCCGATTACGATAACGGGCGGGATGTGGGTGTGGGAGTTGGTTTTTTGTGTTGTGTATCGCTTACCCTCGGTGGGAACTCATAGCCCCAGACTCTTGCCGTACGGAGCTGCGCTGCGTTCCGGTTTAATGGTTACCGTCGACTTTTTATGGACTGGTGATTAAGCTGATGATATTTTTATTCTACCATAAAAACCTGAAATCCATGGCAATCGATTCCGGGCGCAAGACCATACGATGGCTACGTCCAGTTTTCTTCCGTATTTTTTGGCCTTAAAAAACAAGTAAACTAGGGGTTCGTGGATGCTCCGGGAATGGGTACTGTTTTTTATGACTTTATTAAAAAGTATTCGTTTTGTCATGAGCTGGCACGCTCAGGAGAAAGAATGAGAGCGCGAAAGAGAGAGAGTGTGCTTGAGCAGAGGTTTGATGTCTTGCCGTTTTTGTCCAAGTGCGCTTTTTCTCTCTTTAACTCATGCATAAAACAGTGATCTAGTTGATTTGAGGGTTATGACCCAACACATGGGTTTTCTGATATATTTTTATATAGACTTCTTTATTCGCCCAGTTACACGGTCTACGCACTGCTTTTGGAGATGTAAACTGTCGTCGTGGTGAAAAATCATCAAGCATGTAATTGATAGATTTATTTATAGAAGCACAAAAACCGGCGCTTCAAACTGATATTAAAACCACAATCTTGTTTGAACCATGCTACCTTAGTTGGGCGTTGTTTTACACTTATTTGTAGCTTGAATAGAATGCTCCTTATAACTTTTTTTATTGAAAACAATATCATTCTCCGTGTGGCTGGTCCGGCTTTTTAGGCAAGTGTTTTAAAATTTCGTACCACATCTATTCGTTTGAGCAAATTCAAACTATCTTAGCAAGCTTTGAAAATGAATTCACTTGAAAACGTGTGCATTCTTTCTCTTTTTAGTTTCTCTTTGATCTTTATCAGGAAGTGTTTATCTGGTTTTTGTGCCCTGCGTACTTCACGCTCTGTGTTTAGAATAGTGGATGACTTCTAGTGTAATGTTTGTGCATCTTTTGTTTGTGATTTAAGTATGTTTTCATCTGACTTTCATTTTATGTGCATATGTTCAGTGTGTACCTCAGGAGTGTGACGTTTTCAATGTTTTTTTTCGAACTAATCAAAGCTGCTATCTTGCGAATATTACGGTGCCCTGGAACGTGCTGTACTAGAAAAAGCAATGCTAAGCTTATGCATATTTATCGTCGGTTTGGTGCATACGAGGGATCATTGAAATCGCAGCCGCTTTGTAGGATAGAGCTGCAATCTGATTGTACACCGTATGCATGGTATATTCAATCTTATTTTTCATATTTAAACTCATAAGTGAGAAACAAGGTGTATAATAACTTTTTCATTTCGTTTAAAAGCAGTCACATGATGTTGAACTTTAACGTACGAGAGAATCTACTGCCAAAAGATGCAAAAAGAGCAATTTGAAACATGCCACTGTGTTAAAAAACAACCCCAAAATAAACCATCTTCAGAATTCAGTATCTGTCATCACCGCCGGAAAATGAATCATTGTCCTTTTGCTGTATTATAAAACTCATAACTTAAATCTTTCACGCTGCCAACAAATAACAAAAAAAAACGGATTAAAAAGATATTCCAGGCCCGTGGAACAGGACAAAGAGTATGCCAGTCATGGAAATAAAAGAGTGGCAAAATTTCTCATTCACCATTATTCCGATAACGAATGATTACGAGATGAAGCAAATTATGTCATACGGAAGAATGCGCTCGGAATGGCAAGCCAGTGGAGTATTTTTCGCGCATTTCACTGGCTCGTGGATATGCGCTGAGCAGGCGCTTTTTGCCTTTTTTGCCGTTGCCAAATGATGCTATCGTTAAAAAAAAACATATCCTGGCGCCCTGAAACGAATGGCAATGAAGTGTTGGAAACAAAACTTACACGTCTGAGGTAGGAGATAGAGGGCTAGAATCAGTGTGCCTCTGTCGCGATAGTATTCCACGAGCCACGAAATGTCGGGAGTGAGTCTCATCTCGAATGTCGCTGCGCCAATCGCACGAACTGTGTGGCAGTCGGAAGTAGTTTTTCACCTTGTTTGTCTTCCGTTTTTAGCTTGTTCGCGTCACGCCTTTAATAAGAGCCACGATGAGGATGTAAAGATTTAATCTAGTAGATTGAATTGGAGTTTGGATGCTTCTCTTCGCTGTGCCTTCCATGCCGAAGGCTCTGAGCAATCCTTTTGGATATGAAGCTAAATTGCAATTTAGGTTTCCCGATGCAAGTTTTTCCGCATAAAGGAGAAGATGTAAAGGAAGGGGACTACGGAAAATAACGCTTTTTGGTGGGAAACATTGCTCGATGCCTTATCTCGTGGGATTGCTAAATTTAGATTCAAAACAAGGGAAATTGTTTTGACTCAAGCGTTCGAACAAGTCCCTATGAATTCTCAACTCAAACACAGTTGGTGGGGTACACTCAAGTTATTCCAGAATCTCATATGGCTTAATAAACCAAGTTATATGGTATATATGATATGATTTGTGTGTAAGATGTCTCGATCGTGTTAGACCTTATATTAATTTTTGTCGTAACGTTGTCGGTAATTTGTATGCCTATGGGTTTGGGATTTTCATTTAGTTGAAACACCTTCCTACCCATTTGAGATAACTCTTGGTTACATCTCTGCAAATAATTCCCCGATGAATGAGAATATTTGCAGTCTTTCACATCAGACACTCTGCCGATTGTTAATTGTTGCGACTGTTGACGGATCAACAGCACAATGATGCAAAATTACCAAATCTTCAAGATTCCTCTTGTGTCCACCAGCCATATTGGCGCAAATTTTGGAAGATTTTTTTTCTTATTGGCGGCACATCAATCGATACAAATGCGTAGCACTATCAGCCAATTTATTTGGATTTATTTTGACGACTCACGCTGTAGACGTAAGATTTACTATCTTTCATTTCCAGTGACGTGTTTTTTCATCTATTCATCCGTATATCAACGAATGATTCTAATTGAGATAAGTGAGGTATATCAAATTTAAGATCATCGTTACACTGAAAATTATTTAGTTGAACGGTTTGGTTTCAATTTTGCTGCATAATTGCCACTTGGGCACCTTTCTCGAATTTTTTTTATATAAACATTTAGTTGATTTCTTCAGACCACTGTCAATTATTCGACGCTACGTGGCTATCGCTGCGAAGAGAAACGTGAGTAAATGTAAAATGACGCCAACGGAACCCCTCGTTCTTCTCATCACGGGACGATTCACGTTTTCCATCCACTTTGAACCGGAAACGAGCGAAAATATTTGCTTATAATTTGAATACATTATCAATCGTACCACAGACCGCCCCCACAGGACGCAGTTTTCTCATCGAATCTCGATCCACGTGACCATCGGAGCCTAAACGATGCGGTGTGAATGAAACGGCCGGCTCGTATCGATCCATCTCGTGCGTCCCATGGCCTCGATTTATTCGAACGAGAATGGTATGTGAGTGTACGATTTTCGCTTGCTGTTTGTCGAGGCTATAACCGGTTGCAAGCATAACGGGGTTTCGATGATTTCCGCCAGCGAGTGCTGGGTGTGCTGTTTAACAAGCCTCCCAAAGTGGTCACCGGAAGGGAAGCGTATAGCACCAGGGGTAAAACAAATGGAAACCGAATCAACGAAGCAGTCACGCAAAGGTCTCTGCACGGCAGCGGATTGGCAGTGGATTCGCCTTTTCCCTGCGGTATTTCAATAAATTTCAATCATCACCGCACGTAAATTATGTATTACATCGTACGGAATGGTCAATTTTGGAGTCCACATTTTTTGCGTGAATATTGCCGAAATACGTCCTACATAACCCACTGGCGGTTTTTTACCGCTAACTTTGCGAGCGGGATGTGAGATCATTTAAAATTACTGTTCCGTTTGCAACTGCGTGGTTTTCCGCAACCGACCAATAATTTTGCGCCTATGGCGAATGTTGCGTTGTACACAAAGACTTTAAAAGATCCCTGAATCGTACCGCTTAGCTTAAAAATGAGCAAAGTTCAATGCATTGAATTCCGTTTTACTTGGAATTAAATTTGAACCTGACGAGCGTACGAAACGCTGATGAATTTTAGAAATATTTCACCTTGAAGATACAATCGATCTTGAACCATCAATTAATTTTTCTGTTAAATTTTGATGGAGGCGCCTAGTAATGGAGACCCCTGGTTTCTTACTAGACGCAGAAATTCAGTTGAACATGGCCTAACATGGCCATGTTTATGTATGTATTTTCAAAAATGGGTCATTTAATTATACTTCGAAAGCCTTTGTTGCTAAAGGGAATCGTCTTGCCTGTTTCTTTTCTATATCATTTTATAAAACCATCACTCATCTAGTTTCCCAGCTGGCTGTTATTGTTGGCTCATGAATAGCATTTTTAATAGTAGACTTGTAAAATTGGGCAAGAGGTCGTTCTTAGTATACAATTATTTTTTCCTAACTGAAAATGTTTGAAATTTCATCTTGTATGCACCATTCCGTCCTCTTGTAGTGAACTATAAAACACCGTACCCTTGGGTTCCGTTCAGTGCAAAACCTCTCAGTGATGTACTGAAGAGCGATCGCTTGACCTGCATTTTCTGCCATTTGCAGCGCACTCAAACCTGTACGTGTGTGAGCTGCACTTCTATGCACCATCTGATTTCGAGGTTATTTCTCATTTTCCTTCACATGCCATTCAAACTCTGTTCCCTGTAAGCGTTTTTTTATTCATCCCCGTTTGCACCCGTTTCATTTTTATCCTTCACAGGTAAGCATAACGATGACGCGTTGACGCTTGACAAATCACCTTGCCCCTGAACGTGCCATGGTCGGTAAGTTTGTCCACCGACAAGGGGAAGAGGTAAGTGGCACCATTTTCATTCCGGAGCACATGGAAAAGAAATAAACGATGCAGGCACGTGAGTGGTAGCAGTATTTTTCAACACCTTTCTATGCTCGCTGTATATGAAGGCCACCGTACATCCACACACACGCAAACTGTGGTAGATGCAATGCACAAGTGGAGATTGTAGTGACATGAAATGGGATCGAAGTTGTCAGAAGAAGATTGAAGGAAAGATCTGCATCGCACCTCGAACGGGTCGTTTTCAGGGGTGTGTTAAAACGATGCGAATTTCAATGTTGATGTATTTGATTGACATTTTTGGAGTGTTCCTGCCACAGTCGCGTTTCGTTTTGTCCGACCTACCAAAAGCATATTGTAAAACGTTTTCTTACAGTCTCTTAAATTGAGGTAAAACTATGTTGAGCGTATCTTGGGACATGGTTCCAGGAACAACATCAACTACAGCCTCCATTGCTCCATTGGCCATATGACAGCTAGGTGGTGGGACAAAACATCCAGCAGTTTGGAAAATATATGGGGTGAAAGGAGATTTGGGAATAGAGAATTTATCGCAAACTATGCATATTCCTATAATCGCAGTGCAATGGTTCGTACCATATTTTACTTTCATTAACTGCGCTCCTAAATTGGTTACTCATTCCAACACACCTACTCTTCGACGGACGATGACGATGTTGACTATAACGAAGCATTGTCATTGGCCTGCTAAATGATGTTGAGCATTGTTTTCCCTTGTCCATTCATTTGATGTTACCATGTGCACAAGCGAACAAGGTTTTGAACATGCTGAAAATAAAAATTGGTCAGTAAACCAAACATGTTTGCAGGTGCATGTTTCAACAAGCGATTCAACAATAAAATTTTCACACACATTAATTTATTCCAATTTTGTTTACCATATGGTTGTGGTAATAATGGAAGAAAATACAAAAAAATGCTTTAAATTTACGACAAAATCGTTCTTTGGTTGAATGAACTAATGAATTTTTAAAATCAAACAAATAGAAATTTTGATTGAAACCATTTGACTGGCTCTATCCTTCATAAATAATGGGAAAATTTCTTTGCAGTATCAATGTAGATTTTTCATCGATGGTTTTTCTGTATCGATTATGTTTTTTTTTTCTCAGAAAATGTCCAAATTGGTTGATTTGGTTGCCTATTTTCCAGCTATAGCGGTCGGCTTGGTTTGAACTACTGACAAGTGACTTTTGATTAGGAAACAAGCCCGAATTCCCCAGCGTGTTTGTTTGATTTCACTCTGTTTGACCTTCTATGTGCAGGGCTATTTGGGTTTCCCACAGGCCACCGTGTGGTATGCTGTTGACTCTCGTTTGTGCTCTAATATTATGATGGACCCACCGAGCTGCCCTCAACACCTTCCTCAACCCTGCCACGCCAGGCCATTTGATCTGTTCTGGCTGCGTTCCAGCTTGCCGCCATATCAATCTGTGCTGATATTGCCTTCCACCGACACCGTGGCGATGGACTTTTGCAACGGGTTGGCTAGAAAATGTCATGCTTGCACACCATCCTACGCCATCCATCCGCGACCGTAATTCATTTCGAGATTGATGTTTGCGCTAGCCGCTTTCCTAAACATTGACCCAGTGCTCGGTGGAATGTCGGGCCCTATGACCGACCCGGGTATTGACGGGCGCGATGCACCCGCTGGAAAAATAACCCTTGCCAGTATCCGTGTTTCACGACCGACGTAGCATATCAAAAAATAGTGGGCAGAATTTAAACCGGAACGAGCGCAACCGTTATGGTGAAGTAGGACCACAAATAAAGCCTTACTACGAAATAACGCCAAATTTATCAAACAGAATTTATGGAATTGCGATAAAATTTATGAATAACTTTCTACATTTAAAAATTGCATGTACATGTAAATGTCAATATATTTACTACCTGCACAAATAGTTATGTTTCCCATCTAGTCAAAATTTTATGACAATTCCTAGCATTGAGATAATATATAAAATTAAATATTCCAACCAGCTGCCACTGTGCCTCAAGTTGGAAACGAAATCTGAAAAAATCTTTCATATTATAAAGAACATCAGATGGTTTCCGCTTTCCAACTGGAACTCCCACTTAGTCATTGGACAGATTTCAATTATAAAATGTTGAGAAAAACAATCGAACATTTTACCCCACCCTGAAAGGATATAGCGCTACCAGCATCGACCAGTATCAATTACTTCAAACTGTTTCGTTATATTTACTACCCTGTTATGCTTCTTCGAGCAGCATTCTTACTTTCGAAACATTCCCGACCGCGTGCTCGTTTGCTGTCATGTTTCCGACACAATCGTAGGCGACACAAACAAATTGGTTCTTGTTTCGGTTTCATTGATTTCGTCCCACCCGAGGAAAAACCTTTGCAAGACTAAGAGCACTGGAGCACTTGAGATTACTCGAATTACATAATTATCAGTTCGTTCGGCTTATTAAGTTTAATGACACTCGACACTTTAGAAGATGTTTCCGTTTGGACGATCCGGTCGGTAGAAAGAACAACGATATTGGTTGTGGTTCTTATTCCGTTCAGCTATTCCTCAAGAGCTGTTTTCCGCCATCCCCATCAACGAACATAATGAAGATAGCAAACGTACGAGAGGCGCAACTCGGTCTGGTTTAACGATCCATGTCGAGCGGCAAACTTGGATGGGAAAACTCGACTGCGGACCGATACAATATGATGGTGCTAAAATCGATTAGCAGAAAAACAAGCAAACAGGAAATTGTTCCGGACCAGTTCTGGGATTATGAGTCCCGATAGCTGGTAGGAAACGGGGTTGTAGAAAATTAAATAACACCATCCGTCCGCCCATTCCTGCAACCCATCGTGGTGCTTTTTCCAAAAGGTGGTAAGGGAATTTAAACTCTCTTCCTTAGGAACAAAAAGTTTTCGTAAGAAACAGACTAGTCGGTCTAGAGTAAATTTGAAAAATGGAAACAGTTCTTTCGGTTTCCTCAGCTCCGGTCCATTGCTGAATGGAAACGGACGGAAAAGCCTAATTGATTTAGCAAACAACTCTTTCCAACAACAAACCGCTGCCGCCAGATCAGAGGGGAGAAGTATAATGGAACAACGCTCCAATTGCTCAACGCTTTCAACGATTGAACAAATAAATCCCGTGCGACTGCTTTTCTGATAGATCAGTTGAAAGCGGTTTTTACCGTCATTTGCTGACCTCAGCAAAGCGAACTATAAAATCGCAACTCAGTCTTTGTGGTTTTGTTTGTGTTGTTACGCAATTAAGCAGCTAGCTAAAGAGATTTATGATACTAGAAGGAATTTTCAATCTAATAGATCTCTTTCATGCCGTTTGATTTACGCTTAGCTTGAATCTTTTAAAAATCTTTCTAATACATCCAATCACGAAACATGAATGTTCAACCGGCTGGCAATTGATTTAAAATAAACAAATATACTATAGATTGATCCTGATTTGGCAACAAATTATACAAATTTTAATTAGTCAATCAAGTTTCCTGAGCTAGGGTCGACTTTGCTGGCGTCTAATTACACTTTCACTATTATTTCTGCTGCGGGGCAACGGACCTTTTGCAGTAGTAGAATTTTTGTTTCAAGATTTTAATTAGGTTCAATGTCTTTTATTCCGGTCATGTGCTTTTGTTTGTGCAATTGGTAAAATTTTCAGTTAGATGCGTCCTACAAAAATGGTTTCGGTTGATTCGAGGTTGAAAAGTAAAAGTTGCTGGATGAAAAAAGTTCGTTCCAGAGTTTTATGATCAGTGTAAATTTGTTTTCTCCCGTAACACTGCATCACTTTAGAAGCTTGCGAATGTTGGACTTTGTTGATAATTGAATTACTAATTTGCAAACAATTCGCTTGATTGGAAAGCTTTGCAATGTGACAAACAATTTGTCACACAAGTTGTATGAATCATTAATGATCGATATAGAGCTATTCAATCGTAGAAAACCAAACAAAAAATATTTTACACACTCCAAACAATTCCATTGGGATTGTTTGTACTTTGATGTATTGGTTACACTAAAATGGCTATGTTTATGCTCTGTTAGTTGGAAATAATACTGTATAATAAGATTCGTTAATGTGAATTGCGGTGTTTCTCATAGTTACAAAAACTTACTATAATATAATGCATACTTCAGTGGTATAGGGCAAACTCCAAAAAGTGAAGTTGGGTGGTCCTTTCTGTTTACTCGTTATGCCTTTTAATTAAGTGCACAGCAAAATCGTTCCGAAAACAAGTGTTTTTGTGAGATTTTCTTTGTTATCATCCTGTAAACCACAACAAAAACACTGGGCATATCCCATCGTTCCTGTCCACAATCCCTACCTAGTCGGAATTCATGCAAACGAATTGAAACATTTGCATCAATTGAATGATTTATGAGGGATTATATTGTGAGCAATAAACTTAACAATTCAATTCACCCTGTTTAATGCCACCCGATCCTTTCATTCTACTATCGTATTGAGCTTCTTCTTCATTTCGTTTTTTTTTTTTTGATGGGGTACCATTGTAGAAAGGTTTAATATTATGTTTTTGCTCGAATAAGTTGTAAAACAGTTCAATGACTTCGATGGCCATGTCAATTGTCCGAAACAGCTATCTCATCAAGCAGAGAACAGTTCATGTTCCTTTTTACGACACCGCATCCCGTCTACCGAGGCTGTGTAGAATTTTACCTGTCAATAGAAAATCATTGCAGGTACATTCGTTCGTTGTCGAGACCCCACATAAAAAAGAACCTCAAATACACCAGAGACACAAAAAGCGGTCGGATTGCAAATAATATTTTGAAGCTCCCCAAGCACCGGACATGCACCAACATCTTCGTCATGCCATTGTAATCGAATACCCCGCAGCAAGCATGTACTGCGGACTGTCCGTGGATGTAGTACTATAAAACGAGAACCTTATTGCCACGTAAAAGTTAGAGCCATTTTAAAGCGCACTTCGGTGCGGTATTGCTTCGCCACATCCATGCCTGCAGACAAATGAGGGCCGTCTAAAATGACCGTCACTGGAAGGTGGAGCATTCCCAGTGGTACAACCGTCGGGCACCTTTGAGCAATTACGACAATCAAATCCATTTCTCATAAAGTCTCGCAACAGACCTAACTCAATCGGTTTGACGGCAGTAGCAGTTTTTTTTTCTTGTGGGAAGAAACGAAAAAGAAGCATCCAACCTTCATTAGCAGTGGCACTTCGCGACCCTTTACGTTTATTTATTTATTTTTCATACCCCAGGAAACACTTATGTTCCCAATTTGGAAGGGTTCCTGATGGTCCCGCGTGAGTTTACCTACTGTGCTGTCATGGAAGCTGAGAAACATGTCCCCTGGGATCCAAAACATGGGGTGTAATTAAGGCCTAAATAATGTTCAGAGTAAACCGTTATAAAATTAAAGAGAACATATTGCATTATCCTTAACAAGTACCCCGGTCTGTACCATAAATTCATGAATCCTACGAAGAATATTGATTACTCATATTTATCATTGTTTTTCGCATATGGTTGTAGTTCAACAAAAATTTAGGAATGACTATAGCTCATCCATTATTACTGGTACGTCGCAAAATGTGTCCTTGGAACAGGATCTAAGACTCTTTCATCATTTGTCACATTCTTGTTAACCTGATCTTAAAGTTATGCAAAGTACGCTACAGGCCCCTACCGCCTCCTCATCTACATCAAACATGCCGCTAATGCAGTGCAAAACTGTTTTGCAGTGGAGGCTCAAAGTTTTACCTGGAATAAAAGTCCTTGCAGTTTAGCAAGTCTTCGTACACCAGACAAGCACCGTCAATTGGAATCCATAAAATGTCACCACCCTAAAGTTGACCTCATGAAACTAAAGCATCAAGCTGATCCAAAGGGGCCGCCATCAGGTATCTGGAAAAGATGAGAAACAATTACAATGCTTCTTAAGCAAACATCAAGAATTACTTCTTTAAAGTGTGTACGATAAATGTTGGAGCATCGAAGTGATAAAAAATCTTCAAAAGAAATTGAAATACTCTATCATCAAACACAACAATTTTGATCGTATAGAAAATTACATTGTTTTTAATGTTTGTTGTTAGCTTCTTTAAGGTGAAATTATATAATACAATATAAAATGATTTTTAAGTTAATTATTAAAATGAAATGTAACGTATAAATTAAAGCATTCAATCAATTAAATTTTTTTTGTATCATTGTGATTTTGTGTGCAAAATTTGGATTGTGGTTCATGCAGCCCTAGACCAGCAGTGCTTATCGCTGTTGGCTTCATCATTGCTTGCAAGTGGCCGCTGACGGAAACCGCTTTTTCGGTCATTGAATCATGATCGTCTCTTATCATGCACTGTAGTGCGTCCGATGTGCGGGGCGAAAGGAAACCATCATCACGCTATCAGCAATCAACGAAGAAGAATGGAGGAGATGGGACGGATGTTTCGCTCGAAAGCTTTCGGTCCTATCCCAACGCGAACTGCATTCGGTCGGTGAAAACCTGGGCGAAAAAAGGCGTATGTCTTACCGGTGCAGCACGATTACGGAACCTCGGATGCGCCTGCGTAGACGATAGGGAGCCGAAGCGTTGGAAAATTCGCTCTTTCCGCGTAGAAACGTTTTTCCGGTAGCCTTCGGAGCTTTCCTAACACTCAAGCGGGTGTTCATCGGTAGGGGCTTTTATTTTCCACAATTTTCGGAAGGCTAAAGTTCACCCGAAAGTTCTTCGACTCGGAGTCATTATTTCCGAGCAGCAGCACTCGAACCGCTACGGATCGATCGCTTGCACTCGTCAGTTTATCTTTGGCCGTGCTTGCGAGAAGTTGCCCACTTGGTGATTCCTTTCCCTAGGCGTGTTCTTATCTATAGCCGGTGCTCGACCATGAAGTGAAGTGAGTACCGCAGGCTACGCGTCGCCGATCGGTCTAGTACCATCTCGTGTTTTTATCTCTTCCGGATGCAAAGGGAAATACTTCCGCCGGGTGCGTATCCTTGGCGACGTCAGTATGGTTCCCATATCCAGTGTAAACCATAGATTAGGGTGTGTGGTGGAGTGAAGTGATGTTCGCTAGTGATGCTGTAATGCACACACTACGATAAAAATACCCATCCCACCACCAGACCGCACATCCCATTACATAACCAGCTGCAAAAGCAAACGAAGCGAATGGATAAAATCAACGGGTTGGAAATATAAGCAAAAGCAAACAGGAAGAGAAAGTTTTTCTCATTATATACAAGAGCCTCTGGCACGGAGCGAATGTTAAACAGTGCTTGTGTTTGTGTGTGTGGACGTGTGTGTGTCGATATCGCCTTGAGAAGAGAGAAGGAAAACTTACCGTTGTGTCATACCCTTAACGACACATACGTGTGACACGTGAATCCAACCTTCTACTAACACCGGAAAAGAGCATACCACAGTGACATCATTTAATAATTGCACTCGACACTAGAAAGCACACAGTGTTTCACCCTCTTCCGCCAGTTTTGTTTATATTCAAGTTTTTACACATTTGCACCACGCGTGGATTAAGGTTTCATTAAGGACGCCTCGTTATCATACGCTGCGTTTCGCTCGTCAGCTCGGTGTTGTGTTTCAGAACAAAAAATAGAGTGAAAAAGAGCAACCAAGCTGCTTCATCCTTTATTCATGTATGTTGCTCATACATGCGGCATTTCACTGGGAAAAAGATTCCTAGTTTCTGTGGACGTAGTGATAAGATTTTGTGGAAAATCGCAACGGAATCCAGGTGACCAACAAGTTTAACAAGGGGCATTTAATAAGGCATGTGTGCACACTGATGTTGGATGAGACCGCTTTGACTGGTGAATTTTATTGTCCTTAATAAAAGAAAATGCGATTTAGGGAAAGTTCACCACCAGGAAAAAATATTGAAAACGCGGTTATGCTTAAACGAAAAGAGTAAACAACAAGGTGTTTATGTGAATCCTTCTACGCAGCTGTGTTTTCCTTCCAACTTAAATAAGTTTCTGGTGCGGAGAGATTATAAGGTAGCTTGTCAACAAGGTTTAACCTAAAAGCATCCTCAAAAGCGTCTGGTGATATGCAGTGAATGTGTCTTGTCGAAACGGTGTCAAGTATCTCTGTACGCAACCACCATTTCGTTAAAGCGGATTATCAACAAAATCCACCGAATAATTGCGTCAAACCCGTTGGTGGGTAACGGAAAAGTGGTTTCCTCGTGAGCCTTTCGTGGATTGTAACAAGTCAACGGTTGGTTGGATTATGTGCCGGTATTTTGGAGAAACGCCGGAAGACCGTACACATCCGTGAGCTTCGAACGAAACTTCTGTAATTATAACTGCATTACCGTACATAGAGTAGTGTGTGCGTGTGTTTGAGTTCAAATCCTCCGGAGATACAGTTTCCGTGGAGTTGTTACCCCGGTACGAAGGTTTTTATGGTGTTCTCACTCAATGCGGCACATTTACGGTAGCGCCACTTCCGGAAAACCGACGTCGGTGTACCCTGACTAATGCTTCTGAGAAGAAGTATTACTTCCGAGTGGGTGAAAACTTGAAAGATTTTGTCGTCATACTTGATTTCTTTCTTCGCACCTGGGAAAGTTTTGTAAACGTAGCGGGAAAAAGTATCGTGAGATCGTTAGTTAGACGATTAAGTTCTCCGATGATCCACTAGTTGTGCATTAAGTTAATAGTGACAGATTGGATTGCCTTTATAGTTTTACGAAAACAAACAAAGCAACCTTTACAAATAATAAGTAATTCGTTTGCAGTTTGCAAGTTTGCAAATCTAGTGTTGTCTGGAAAATCCCTAGAGTGGAATGAAAAATTTCCTTTCTTTTCATTGAGGATTAAATTCATTTTATTTCTTTCTGCAGCGATTTAGCGAAAACATGTGCTTGTAAAGTTAATAGAAACCACTAGATTGGTTGAGAAGAAAAGTGATTGAAAATAAAATAAAGGGTACGTGCCGAAGAAAAACGGGGCTAAGCGGCTGCCTTTGGCGTTAGTTTGCGTTTGCATAGGAGTGTAATAATCCAAGTTTCGCGTGTGAATAAAAGTTCGATCCTGGACTTTCGGGGAACCCAGTGTTGAGACCGGCTCACAGTCATCCAGTTTGGCTTGCATGGGTCACCGTACGAACGATGTGCATTGAGTACGACTTGTGGTTCTGACTAGTGATATTGCAACTAATCGGCGTTATGGTGGATCCACTGAAAATATTTTGGGTTCTGACAAACAGCACTTATTTAGGTAAGCATGAACAAACGTATCGCTAAGGCCGGGTAAATGGTAAACAGTAAATGCAATTGAAGGAATTTAGATAAAATGTGATTCACTGGCAAAAGATCCACAAGTTCTCGGAACGCATGCAATTTTCTTTCTGGCTGCAAACATCTGCCGTACTCAGTTTTCTTTTCCAATTTCAGCTTTTTGCAAAGCCTACATGCGAAATTGAATACAACGGAACAATAAAGAAACCGTTTTCCCGTATGGTATGCGAGTTTTTCCGAGTATATTGTAATCTATCGCATTTTTTGTACTTCTACGCTTAATCGACATTCTGCGTAGCCGTTGAATGAAAAAAAACGAAATTACCTTGCTTCATTCGTACATCCACGATCCGAGCCGCGCATAATCAATAAAAGAGGCTGCTTATATTCGCAATCTTTGAGCCGAACGGTGTTTGGTGTTACTGCCATATGCGCAATAACCCAACACCACTTCCATGGAAAGACTGTTTCCAGTGACAGTCGTACACAAACGTATAGCATCGTGTCACAATCCTTGAGAGACACATCGTCAGGACAATGTAGCTTCGAGAGACATACTTTTGAATCCATAGCGATACCGCCGGTGGCTACAGACAATAAAGAAAATTGCCTTATTTCCGCCCGACTGAGTTGGAGTAATTGTTAAGTTAACAGCGTTTTTTGCTTCAATGCAGACTGTATTGTATTGACGGCTTTGATCGAATGAAATTCTGCCTGAGGAGAGAAAGCAGATCGAATCAAATAGTGAAAATCTTATTCATTTCGAATGGCATTTCCAACGCCAATTGCGTTTTCCAACGTTTCATGGTTTATTCATGCGCGAGTGCCAATCAAATTGTGTCTGCGGAGAAAAAGTAAGAAAATACATTCCAAGGATTCGTCAACGCGTTTCCCAAAACCGTTGACACTTATCGGTACCGATTGGGTTCAAACTAATCGTCAAACTGATTACGAAAACAAATTCGAGCCATTATTCAGGCCGTAACCTTCGGCCGCACGCTTGATCGAAAGCAGACGAATAAATATGCAACAATCTGGTGGCGACAATCAAACCGTCGCCGTTCACTTCGTGGCGCAATAAATCTTTTCGTCTTATTGAGTTTTCTACCACTTTGCCCTCAATCGTTGCGTCTGATTCGATGTATTTTTATATTTGCTTCGTTCTCAGTGCGGAACTGTTGTCACCCAGTTGTGATCACACAGTCAATGGGATTGAGCACGGAATGCTGCTTGACGATGATAAAATTCATTAGTTTTTCCTTTGTTTGAACCACTCATAATACGGGCGCCATTCGAAGTAACGGCATTGCGCAAACACATGAGGCCTTTCCAGTTGTGGCAGGGTGAGCAATGTTGAGAAGGGCTGTGTGCTTGTAAGCAAATCCTGCTAGTTAAAAAAAGTGTTCCCCGACTTGGTCGATGCCGCAACGGAAACCTTTTTTCTACCATCGTAAACAGAAATATACTGAATTCAACCAGCATCGTAACAAAACACCGATTGAGAACAAAGTACATCTAGCCTCGAGGGAGGAAAGAAGTCCTTCCTGCACCTCCCTTTTTCACATACACTAATCAAACCAAGAAAACACACAAGTGGTTCCTAGAGTTTTCTTGAGATGGATAATTAATCACCCATCACAGAAGTGACTCGCGGGAAAAAGGGAACGTTAATAAAAATATTGCCACAACCAGACGCAAGCGGTTGAAACCCAAGTGAAAAGCCGCTGCCACATAATCAGCTTCCGGTCTCAAGTGCTAATGCTGAGCGCCATTCAAAGAGAGAAGGAAAGAGGAAAGATCGTGCAAAAGAACTCCTTTCTTTTCATTCATGAAGTTGTTTAGTGAGTCCACGCAGTTTGGTCTTGTCATGCTCGGAATGGAGTGACTAATCACTTTTTGTATTGCTTTATCAACCGCGATAAGGCACGGCGTAGAAACGATTGCGTAGGGTGTTTCACCCGATTAGAGTAGTCGATAAAATAATTTCTTTTTAACATTTTTGTACGAAAATAAACCATCAATCTTTTCTTCGCTAAGTAAAATTTACAGAAATTTTCTTTTGGTACTGGGACAAAATGTCTGTTATTTTTATTTAAAAAAGTTTTGCACACTTTCATGAACATTTAACAAATCTGACGCTCGTAAAAAGCAAAGCCAGCAGACCGTAACGCATTCAACTCATCGCTATGAGAACATCAAGGGACACAATCCAGCTATCGAAACAACCATAGCACGGGTCACAGGCGTTAGATGGGATCAGTTAAGTTGTTTGAACCCGGTACAAAGATACCCAAATCTACTTGCAGCAAAAATGCTTTTTCATTGCGGCTTTCGAGTTAGATTCAATGGAGGCGCATGGTCTTTCTTGACTGAATGGAGGCGCATGGTCTTTCTTGGGAAACCATCAATATCCTGGGAGCTGCTTGTCGGCTCATCCTTGGCTCGTTATTGAAAATGGCTTATCATATGTGCAATATCCATGTCTCCTCACTTTCCCTATACACGCTTTCACAACTTCGGTGATATTATTGAACGCGAAGAGGTATCTGCTTGGCATGGAATGGAGCACTTTTATTATTTCTTCATTTGGTCTCAGTCTCTTATTTAGAGCATTTCTATTATTTAGTCTCAGTGTACTTCATGATGTCTGGATTATTTGCGGCACTCGAATGCATTCAAATTCACCACGGGAATCCTCCATCAAATAGATCCCCTCTTCGCATTGGTGTTGGGATCGACGATCGACATTGATGAGAATGTGGACAATAAAACATTACCGTTTGCTTACCCTCATCAACGCAAGCATGTTGGTACGCAGTACGTAGAAAGGCCATTTTGAAAAGCTAAGGGTCGTGCCCCAAGGGACGTAAGCTTTTTGAGAGTGCAAAAATAACTAAATAAAGGCTACATACAGTGGAGATTCATCGTGTGATACTATGTTTTTTTATTCTTGTTCAAACAAACCGCAAACGTCCATCGAAGAATTAACCAAGGCCTTGACGCCTGAATCACCTTCCGTTAAAAAACACGCCCACACCGACCCAGAACAAAAACCCTAGTGATGTAAATTTAATGTTACCGCTTGGATGGTGAAAATAAACACCTCATAAACAAACTTGCCCCGCACTATAGGGTAGCCTGACCTCTCGGTTGGTAGGGTCAGTCAGTAATTTGGCCCGGAAAAATTCTTCCTCTTCTTTGCTAGTGAAAGATTTTACCATCGTTCGGGTTGGAGAATAATTAAAACAATTATCCACCCCACGGTTGCTTCATCCAGCTGGCAGAAGGAAACACCGGATCCGCAAACATTTCATTCAACTTCCAACAATCGCCTACCCTGGGTAGGGAAAAGTAGAATAGCACGCTGCTTCTCCATTTTTGGCACGCCGGCGAACGAAAACACCAAGAATCAGCATCCATATTAATCTTCAAGCCAGACAGTGGCTTTTCTTGGGTAAACTTTGATTTTTGGTTGCGTAGCAAGATGCTTTTCAGGGTTTCTGGATGCCACAGCTCGGTGAACACAGTCCATTGTGAGGTGAAATGTTTTTCGTTGGCACGCACGCACGCAACTCCAAAGCGAGAAAACAACACGAAAGACTCCGTTAATAAGCAAACAGATTAAAATGATTTCATTTGCAAATAATTGGTTTTTCCTGATTGCTTTTCTGATTCTTCAACTCACGCAGTAAACGCGAAGGAAAATGCGTTGCCGTCAGAGGCTTCGGAGTGTGGAAAGCTGGGCATCATTGGTGGTGTTGATTTCACTCCGAGAATGCCCGCTCGTTTTCGATGCGAAGAAATTTAGCGTGAAACTTTTCTAATGAAATTGAAGGCACGTTGGTTTTTCTCGTTCTCTACCGCGAGCATCCAGCCGCGTGGTCAAGACGTTGGATCTGTTGACTGTGAAAGTTACCCTCTGCTTTTGGTAGAGCAAACCACACCAACCCACCTCTGACACCTTCTTACTTTCCCTCTCGACGGAAGAAGTATTTATGCTAAGTTCGGTTCGCTGCTTCTTTTGTGAGGTGCTTTTCTCATTCGAAAGAACGGTAGTACCGACAAGCTTCACGTGTGACGAACGACCGAGCTTCAACTGTCGGATAGTGTTGGTCAAGGTTAGACCCCAAAGGGTAGTAAAACGTGCAGCAATATTGTGATGATCCTTGGCGTGAAGTAGTACTAAGGTCGCTCTGTTAGCTCTTGCCAACCAATAAATAGCACGGACGAGGCTTGGTGCGTACGTTTCGTTTTTTCGTTACTCCCCTGGGGGTGTGAAATAGAAAGCCTTCATGATGAGAGCATGCCCTTACGGTCGGGATATACCTTCATCTTCGATACTGATGGCTGCTCGGCGGAGAAAGCCCTCCGTTTACTGCACACAAAACAAAAACAAGAAAAGGGTAGCGGAAATTCCCATTTCAGCGTGCTTCCTCTTTCGGAAAAAGTCTTAAACAAGCCCTATGAAAAGCTCAACCAACGTCAAAGGCGCCGGCGGTTGTTTTCTGAAAAAACGGGTAAATATCCATCTTCAAAGAATGCGGAACCTGCTGAAAACGTTTGAGTAAAAGACCTTAGTGGAGGAGAATATCCATCCAGCAGAAGTTCATTTTGGGGGTAGATTAGGTTAATACCATTTTCCAGGGGAGGATTTTGTTCAATTGGATGTCGTTTATAGGAACTTGAATATTCTTTTTACATTTTTTTGCATAAGAACTATATGAGGCAATTATAGAAATAGACCAAATGCAACTATTGTAAAAAGCTAACATATTTTCTTTATAATTGAAAAGAAACTAATTTCCTTTGAATTCTTCTTAATTAAGGACAATACCCGATTCGCCAACAGAAACAAAGTATGTCCGTAGGATTTTCATATGCCTTATGAATGGGTATAGAGCCTAAACAAAATTCAAAATATAAGAAGAATAACATCCACATTATTGATCTGAATAGAATGCGCTTCGGTATTCTTCCACATTCCATTAGCTGTCTGTTTGATCGCATACGTTTTCTGTGAGCCTTTAACGAAAGCATCACGCCCAACAATTATTTATGGACACACACATAGTCGTACGTAACGGCGCTTGGGAATGCTGGATTAGAGCGTTTTCCTGAGCCTTTTCTTTTGCGGGTGTTTCTCAACATTAGTGGTTCCTCTTTCGTCCGAGCTTCCAACGAAAATATTTCCCCAAAACAACAGAACGATCCTGTATCGTTAACAATCGGTTCGTTAAATGATCCTCACACTTATTTTTCGGCGCTCATACCAGGTTACATAATCGAAGAACGAGTTTTTAATTGTTTAACCTTCTCTTCGTTTCTGAGGTAATATTTCATTGCTTTCATAATGAACTCTTTTATACCATGAACGTTTAATTTACTGGTTAAGCAGAAAAAAAGAAACATCAGCATGGGATGATTGGAACTTGATTGCAAATACCAGCACAGGCCTGCCCAACGCATCAGCGTTAAAATTGTTCCAAGAAATTCCACAGTCATGTGGATTCCTTTGAACTGATGTGTTTTTTTTGTGGTTGTGATACGCACGAGGCCACCAACGCCAACATCATTAACATCCGCCGATGGCATCATCAACAGCGGGAAACTTCATTTGCTATGCATTATGCATCCGTACGGGCAATTGATCCCAGTTTCATGAGCCAAGAGAAAATCGCTTTTGCCACTTTTGGCATACGGTCGCCTTTCTCCGGAATGTTCGAATATCCAACACGTCGTTTATTTTCATTTCTGCCATATCGTTGATGCTGGAATTTGGTATATTTGTCCCGTTCTCGCATTTTCTTCTAGCAACGCTTGGTGACCGTTTTCATTGTCTTCGTTAGGTGTTTTAGTTTCACTCTTGATGGTGCATCGTTTCTCACCAACCAAATTCCCTTCCTTGACAGCAGTTTTGCAACCCTTCATCGGGGTAATACAGGAAACGGTAGAAAGCTTTAGGAGATATAACAAAGCACGCAAAGGTTACGAGCTATAGCCCGCATAACCCCGCTTCATCATGGTATTTTTGTTGTATTTTTCACACGGCCTGGATGTACTATTACCTGCTGCATCCGTTGGTTGCTAGTTTTGGATTCAAGAGGAACATTTTGCCAGCACTTGGTACTAAGAATGTGTAGTTGTAAGAGCGTAAATATTAAAAATGAGTTAACATGGATACTTTTCCATTTCCTCCAATAAAGACGATGGGTTTTTTTTTCTTCGAAAAACACACAAAACGCCACACAAGTAAGAGCATTTATCCATGACAATCCCTATTTTTCTTGAGGTTCATGCAATCCAATTTCCCGTGACGCTTCGAAACATTGAAACGAGGCAAGCCTTCAAGTCAAGTGGAAGAAAAATAGTTATTGCGTGCAGAAACATCCGAGCGCCCGGATTCGTTGTTACGTTGCTTATCCCATTCCGATGCAAAATGGCCATCCATTAGCAGTATGCCTATCATCGTACCATTTCTTAACGTTGCTGCTACCCACAGCAGACTTCTCGTGCCGTTGAAGATGTAATGGTTTGCTGAGCTTTTTTCCATTTCCGGATGGACCTCTTAGATCGTTGCGTGTCGAGATTCTCCGTAACGGTCTATCCGGCCTCTAGAATGCAATGAAGGGTTTAAAATTTATGGATCGGAAACTGTCGCTAGTGAATTCACATAATACCACATGACTGGACCAGGCGGCTCCATTGTCCTGCTTGGTTGCTTGAAAACTTATCCATTTATATTCTTCCATAGGAATACACATGGGTAATAGTAAAAAAGCAAACCACGAATAAACAAGAATGGGAAAATTCTTATAGTTTTCGCCAGAGGAATATAAATCATCGTTCATCCGCGCAAGCGAAGGCAAAATAGATCCACAGCCTGAATCGCACATCCTTCCGGTTGAGTGTTTTGGAGCGTGACTAAAATATTCCTACGCAAAGCAGAGACGCGCGTGTGCCGGCATATGCTGGGTTGAAGCCTGTGAACCAGCACATGGTTTGGCGCCCAGCTTCAGCCTTCTTATCACGGTCAGACCAATCTAGACGGCTTTTTATTATATTTTCTTATTTATATTAAGTTTTCGCACTCGACAGTGAAGAGTCACTTGTGTTGTGTTTCCTTTCTTCATAAGAGCTGTTGCGAACAAAGCACACAACTTTTTCCCGCTGCATATTCGTTGGCAGTTTACACATAGTAGTATTTTGCTTGAAAAACATATTTGCCTAGATTGCTAAAAACGTCTGAAGACATTTTCTAGATTCGGTGTTTGAGAAAAAAATACTCAGAAATTTAATCGCCATGATGGCAAGCAGTGTGAGCCTTTTCTAATATAAAAGTTAATCCAACCTGTCACCGACCATCGTCTTCCATTGTATCGCAGTACAAATTCCACGAAGCATTCGCCCCGGGTGCAAAACTCGAGTGTAAATACCCCACGCGTTTGTTTCCTTTAGGTCCAAAAAATATCAATTCGATGACATGGGCTACGACGAGCTGACGAGTGACAGTCTGCCGGCACTACAGTTTGTCATCACGGTAATCTTTATCAAACAATCCCTCCACACGCCAAGCCTGTCCAGCGTTCGCTGGCTTTTCGACAGCATCAAACGCAGGAGTTAATAGAGTTCCACCTTACGCATGGGGAGTTGATTTGTCAAGCCGATATCGATAAGATGCTGCGTCTTTTCGAGTGGCAAACAGGTAAACAGCCCTGACGACAAGCACCCCGCTGGAACATTTTCATCTTGGTGAAACGAAACATGTCCTCAATATCTCTCTACTCCGTGTATTCTGTAAACGAAGAGATTGATGAAGCAATCATCTCTCTTTGCTTCCAGATGTTGGATCGGTTGTTAGAAAATCTAAAGAACTCTAGCTGGCTCTGGCTCAGCTTCTCTGAAGCTTTTTGTTAAGAATGGTGTGAGATTTTTCATCACGATCGTTTCATTAAGAATACCAATTCCGTTTCATGCGTACGCTTATTGCTGAGCTGAAGCTGTCCAATAGACCAATATCCTTTACAAACCTGAAGTGTGATGAAATATAAATAAGAACGTGTGTTTGTGTGTGTGTTGAAAAAAAAACTGGGGCAAACAGAAACGAACCACTCACATCCGGACGGGCGTAAATGATTGCGACTGGTGTAGCGATTGGTAGAAGTCACGCTTATCGATGCTGTCACTTGACGATTGCAAACACACAGCGCCCATGGGAGACCCGGGCCAAGCTGGCACGGCATAACGCTTCCAATGCCTCGACATGAGAGGTGTTCAACGGACACGTTACATGCCACCAGCTGTAACGACGTGAATAACCTTGGAAGTTCTTGGAAAGAAAATTTGTAAAGCCCTGAACGTCGAGAAGCGAATCGTTTCCCGTCACATCACTCCATCATCACGCTGACACTTAAGGCGCTGTAAGGATATCGGGGAAAGCTGGCGAGCGCTCAAGTTTGAATGGAGCAAAACGTGAGAAACCAACCGTGGTGTTTCTTTAAGAAGTTGGTTGTAGCGATAAAATGTTCTGTTAAATTCTTCCGCTTCTCGAATCATCTGAATTTGGGATGAGGTATTAAAGCTCTTCTTAAAGTTGAGTTAAAGGAATGACGCAAAGCTCGTACAAAGAAATGTGCGAACAGGGGTTTTATCACCTAGGGTACGTTTATTACCCATTATCACTTCGTTGCGGTACAGGAGAATGTTCTTTATCGGTATGACAAACGGATTACCATCGGTAAAGACTGAACATAACTATGCCTATGGTATGATGAACATTTCCATAGTATTACTCCTCGTACAGCGTGATATTTTATTTAATCAACGTCGACTTTTCATCTTTAAAAACATAAAAGCATCTCCAAGAGATGTTTTTCTAGGAAAACCCAATCCGGCACTAAGCAACACAAAAGACGAATTCGCCCTTACGTTTTTATGCCTCCAATGTGACACCGCAGATGATCGTTTCGTAAAACAATAAAACATTGTTTACGATACATTCCTGCGTCTTGCATGACGCCTTCGCTTTAGCCGACGGTTCTAGCCCCGAAATGAGCGACAACCACAACCGAGCGAAGGTGACTGTAATCAGCTTCCGCGAAATTGAATCTCAAAACCACACATTGTCTGATGGCATTATGTTGGATTTGAGCTCTAAACCCTCGCGCCTCGCCACATACTTGTGATCGAATGTGATTTCGTCCCCAGGAAGTCCCGACTAATCGTGCTTGCGGGAACAATCAGGATTTAAATGCATCTGGTGTTTAGGAACTTTACGCAAAGTCAAGGCAAAGCAGCCTATCACGAAGCCTGCTATCGTTGGTTTATTTAATCCTCGGATAGCTTAAGATTTTGGTTCGCTATGGCGTGGAGAGTACATGTCACTGCATGCTCTGTTGAAGCTTGTCTCTGATTGAAGAGGGAACGACATCATCTCTTGATCCCGCCATATTTATTCCGTGGCATATAATGAGCTACGTATGTTGAATCCTCACCTGCTTTGCGTTTGGTACATACTCATTGTCCTTTCAGGGTGAAAAGTGGTTTCCACTTAAGAGCCACAGAAAGTGATTGTAGCTGTCATTCAACACTGGAGAAGTATGAGTCTCAGCTTATTCATCCCAGTGGAACCTTTCGGATTCCACTGATACTAGTAGGTTCAAGGCTCGTTGGATATTTCAGTCACGTAGCGTCAGAAACTTGTGCCATTCGCCATCCGACGACCAAAGCATCCGACTGCAAAGCCTGCTGACAAGCTGTGGTAAATTGAGATACGAGACTTTCTACGGTCGGATAGATCATCAATTTAATTTTGCCAATTTTCCTCGGCACGACGTTGACAGCGATTTAATGGTTCTTTTGTGTTGTGTCATTCTGGTTGAGCGTCAATTTTGAGGCAATATGTTTACGTCTGATTCCTTTCACTTCTTATTATTTTAGGTTTCATTTTGAACTTCCTTATCTTGGTCATTTTTAGTACCCAAACTCATCACAAACCCGGGCTGATTTGTGCGCAGCAAATCAGGCATGGAGTAAAGCTATCATTGGAACCAGCCTTATTATGCCGGCGGGTGTGTTAGGGTGATAAACATAGGTTTGAGTTTTGGAGCGAGACGTGACTGGAACGCTCCAGCAACCATCGTCATCTTCTAACGTTGATGTTCGATAGATGTTTGATTAGACGCCAGATTTGGGAAAGTATAGCAGTATAGACAAATCTCATTTCGGTGAAGAGCGAACCGCAAAACAAAGCATTGGCAATAGCAAAGTTGAGCCAAACTGAACAATCCACACCAAGTCCAATTTTACGCCAGAAGGTTCACATCCTCCCAAATGCGGGAAAAGAGATAAGAATCAAATTAAAATCCTTCTGTCACTCGTTGCATCCCATAAATTGCTTCACTAAAGGAGAGTGAGTGAGAGAAGATCCCTCCTTGGAGACACATTTGTCTTGTCTGGAAAAGTGTAATTATGCCTCGTTGCAATTGATCACGTGTTTTTCAGCCTTTTCGACTGTGGCTACCTTTTTTGCATTGCCAAATTGCATTCAAGCAATTAAGGAGAAATGTCAACCCGAGCTTTCGCCAATGCCATTCACGACTGATGGTTTTTTCTCTCGGCGCATCGATAGTAGCCAGGAATGACTCGCTCGGGAAATTCAAGGCATTTTCGGAGTGCTCTTCGTAGACGTGTCTAAAAACCTTGATTGGAGAATTCGGCAGCCTGTCTCAAAATCAAGCTTTCTCCACGTAGAGACGATTCCAGTTCCACAAAAAATATCTCAAACTGCAACTGACATTCGAAGCTAGAGCCAATCGTCTCCGGCGTTGAGTGATGCGTACGGTTTTATCTTCTTCTTGTGAGTGTTTGGCTTATTTTGTATTCGTGCATCGTTTCCATTTCCCTGGATCAAGCTACTAGCTTTGACATCCCAGGTTGGAAAGAGAGTAAGATATAAACTAGTTTCCCGTGACATTTATTTATGATCAGTTTTGTTTATTTATTCGTCAACTTTTGTATCTCGGTTTGATAACCTTTCTCTTTTATCTTCTTTCCTTTCAGGTAAGCTTTAAACCAGTAATGACGGAGAGGATCTACCAAATCTTTAATAGGAAAAATACGCAAGTATCTTAGTAGTTCAAATTTAAAATTGTAGAGTGGCAAGATAACCTAGATCCAATTTGTTTCAATTATGAATTTTATGTAAACGAACCTTAATTTCACTATTGAATCAAAGTTGAATAATCGCATCTCGACCAGTTGTTCGCTCCTCGACTAGTTTCTGATCTACTCCATGCTTCATATAACCAGATGAATATGTGGTGGTCACCATAACAGAATTAGTGTCATCTCCAAAATACTTTCAACCCCAGATCCCCAGGAACATACCGCCACGGCCATACTTGTGGCCCTAGGGATACATACACCGACACGTCGTTAAGCGCCGCTGCTATGGCTCTTGTGAATGTGGGGCTAAAGTTTGGCTTCTAAAAATCATAACTTATGACACTTTATCTTCCACCGACCACCATCGTCGCAATGGGGACAGTTTGCTGTCGGTATGCATAGAGCTCCAACGTTCATCATTGGGTTGACCAGAGATAACGGGGAGGAAGTTTTCGGGGACTGCATTCGGTTGGTGATTATGGTGAAAAGTTCAGCTTCATCTCGACAGACGTTGCCAGCAGTATGCAAATCACCGTGAGCTTGCCAGGTTTCCTTGCCACCGGTGTCATGTCGTTGCTGGACAGCTTATTTCAAATCAGTTAAGAGACACAAATCGTGTATCAGCATCCACGATATGAGAGTATAAAACGATGGTCTCATTTGCATTCCTTCTAATTTGGTTGTTTCAAGTCGTCTATATTGTTTAAATTTGATTGTTTGCATTATTCCGACCAACAGTGGATAAATTCTGTTCTTTAACTTTTTCTTTCAAAAACGATCGTTTGGCAAAACTGTTCAAGTTGACGTTTATTACTAGAATTCTTGCTATTCAGACATAGACAATTTACAAATAGGACGCCTTTACGAGAAATGCCAGTAAAGGTACTTAAATCCAGCATTCTCTTACAACGCATGTATGGATCATATGTCGTAAATTGTTTTAACTTCTGCGGTTGAACAAAATTCTAAATTCTTCCTAGCTTCGAGCATCGAAACAGATGCGGACCAAGCAGGGATATCAACACACTTCCCCATCTATACACCCACATGTACGCACCCATCAAGCATGTAAAACCTTGCGGTTCAACTGCCACCTTAGTCGTATAAAACAATTCTGACAGCTTCTGTTGCAAAAGCCATCCAAGCCACCCGGGCTCGTTGAAAAACTGCTGAAAGTCATACCTTCCCGGGCAGCGCATGTTATGGTGGTTTTTCCCACTACCATCCCCGAAACCTTAGTGCAACTGCTGCAACAGGATAGCGATTTGGTAAAGGATAAGTGTGTTAGTTAGTTTGTGGCTTGGTTGGGTTTTTGGAAGTATTTTTATCGGCACATCCACGCCCTTATGTTGCTTCCAGACGTGAAAGTCAGACAATGCCAGTAAAGATCGGTGTTGGGATGTTTCTAATGAAATATTTATTTCACTTTTTCCACCCGGGCGGTTGTGTTGTGACTTTCCCAACCGTTGGCAACACATTGGAAACTTTGCTGTCGATGCGAAACGATGCCATGCTCCAACCGACTGTCCGTGGTTTTGCAGCACCTCTGCTGCAGTTTGCAGAAGACTAACTCGACTGTGCCGTGTCTACACCGGGACCTCGAGTGGTGTCTGGTGTGTCTGCATAATCATGTCACCATTTATGGGTTGTGAACAGTTCCACGAGCCCCCGAGTGGCTCCTAGTTTCCAACGATCGGCCCAGGGCAAGAGTGGAACGATTGTTTGCCGTATTCAAATACCTCCCGTCCCGTGCAACAACATGTTATTTCCGCTCTTTTTCACTTCACCTTAACTCGAGCTCGTACCAAAAATTCTGTTGTTTTTGTTGCTATCTCGTGTACTAAGTTTCTGTTGCAGTTGAACGCACTGGTTTTTATACCACCTCGTGCACTGATGCAGTGATATGTCAAACCCAGCAATTCTCGGCGGAGGCTCTCACTGCCTGGGCTGATGCCTGCGGTTTCACTCCTTCCAGAGTGCGTTCGGACAACTGAGCATAAATATTTACCACCATCCTTCCCATTCATGCGTTATGTGCGCTGATGTGCCTTTACGGAGGACGCTTTACCCTCAAGCGTTCAGCTCTATCTGGGGCTTTCACATGGATCCATTACCTACAGCACACACTATCGGTCGTACGAGAAGTGAAGGACTCCAACTCGTGGAAAACCATAGTACAAGACCACCACAACCGGTGAGTCCTTTGGATTTTGTCCGATCCCATGAGAAAAGTGAGGGACAAACACAAAGCTTGCACAGAACAAACGATGTCATAAAAATACAATTGTTCGCTACTTTGGACTGCTTTTTACGGGACGGTAGTGGCGGGAATAAAAAGTTGCGTTCTTTTGGGAGTTTGTTTACGAGCGATTTTTTTTTCGTTTCTCCGCACTCGAACAACACGATGGTGCGTTGGCTGGCTATTGGTTTTGAATAATGCATGAAAAGAATTGGATGTCAGATGCGTTTCCAACACCTTCTTCCGTTGCTTGTTCACATCATTCCGGCATAAATTTTTGATAACAATGGCCACCGAACACACCGTTCTGGGAGTTATGCTGTCGATAACCGGTTCTGCGGTGCGATAGTTGGTTGAAAACCGTTCATCGGCCATCGTTCGGCTTTGGTTTTGGGATTTACGCACCTAACAATTTACCAAAGACAAAAAATGGAATCGAACCAAACGTGATAGAATTGTTCGAGTGAAGGAGAGAATGTCGGCCGAGATATCGAGAAAATTTGTAGCTTTCAAACAAGAAGGTCCTATTGAACGGTTTGAAATTCGGTTACTTGAATTCCCTATTCTTGAACAACAAAAGTGTCTCTAGCCGTCTAAACCAGGTTGAACAATGGTGGTAGGTTTATTATTCTGTTTTTCAATTTCAACCTATTTATTTCACGAAATGCGCTGTTGATCAAGATGAACATTGTGCCCCCAGCACAAGGGCGAGGGCTTTGTTCGCTAAAGAATGCGAGTGAATTGAATTCTTCGCATTTCTCACAGGACATTGGCTATGGTTGACAAGTACAAAGATGACGACAACGTCAATGGCACGATGCTATCTCACGATAGCTAAAGAGTAAAAGCGTACAGCAACGGTGAACGTCTTGCCCGTTACCTCCACAGTTCTTTGGTTCTTGCAAAGCTTTCCTTGCTCCTTCGATGGCAGCGACGAGCTAAGAGTGAAATTTCTTGATGAGTTTTGTGCTGTGGTGATATTCGGACAAACCTTTCAGACATCAGCGAATGATTAGAGGTCCTCAAAATCAATGAACGCTTTAGCGCATGTAACTGGCAAAGTTAGATTTGGAGAGTTTGGCGCGAAAAGTAAGTGAAAGTGTTGGGTTTGCTCCAACTTATTACTAGAATAATTACTGAAGCGTCTCCTATGCAATGCAACTCATGAAAACCTTACGTTTGAGTTTGCCGTCAAGTAAACTTATCGTATCAAATTTTCCCTTGTTTACTTAATTTAACTTTTACTTCCCACGTTAAAGAAATGCAAATGGAGCATTTTTCGCTATGAAATCTCAACAAGTCCTAAAAACAAAAAATGTTTTTTATTGGTTAGAGATCAACCATTTTTGCTCTGCCGTTCCTTGGGTGTGCAAGTTTTTCTAGAGTATTCCGTGAACTTTTCTAGAATGCCTTGATGAATGTAACGTGGTCGAAACGCGATCAACATCCCGTGCTTTCCTGGGCAAAGCGAAAACGCCAATATTTCGCACGAACGCCTCCATGCTGGCACGTGACTCGTTCAAACAAGCACGATGTTGCGCTTCAGATGTTATCTCTTGCCTTGCATTCTAGTTCCGTCTCCAAATGGCAACAAGCGGTTACGATGTATTCCCTTAGGGGTTTTTGGCTTCCAAAGGTGACTTTCCTCCCGTGGTGGCAGCTAGTTGACGAGCGCAAATCAAATTTATAACAGTCGTCAGTACGCGTCGCAAAGCAACCTGGGGAGATAAAAAAAGGTGGGTGAAACACCGAAGGTGGGAGTTTTGTAGTTTCTTTTGGCCTTAGCAATCTCCCCCGGGAAGTGTGTTTTGGGACAAAAAAAGACGCTAGCTGACGCGTAACTTTCAACGTAAACATACACCCAACGATACCGTCATGTTGTTTGTTTGCTTCATTCGTAGTGTTGTCTACATTTATATATACAATCACATAGTAAAGCGGACAGAAACATGCTCCGCCATTTGTATGCATGACAGCGATGTGCACCGTGACAAATTTGTTCACAGCGCAGGCAAATTAGACTGGAAATGCCTTGTTTGCGCAACGAAATGACTACCAGCTTCAAGAGTATTTGCGTGTGTGTGGTTGTGTTTGTAGGAGAGTTTTGCTCATATTTTCTTTCTAATTTTCACCAGAGATGGAAGTTTCCGGTAACGGGATGTGTTGCTAAAATTGCGTTTGATGTTCAACACCGTTCTTGACGTGGCCTCAGTACAATTTGGAAGTTAGCTGAGTACGACATATTTTTCTCATACCAACCTGACTCCGGTTTTTGGCAAGAGCTTTTCCAGGTAGGCCTTTTTGAACCCTTATTATTTCAACTCTCGCCCCTTTTTTGTTTTATACTGAGATTCGCGGAGTCTCCGCAGGAATCTTTTTCTTAGAAGGTCATAAGAAGCCGTCAGTCAGCAACAGCCTTTCAACTTTCGACACGTATAGATATACGAAAGTTTGTTATTCACAGTCTACTTGCGGGTTTAACAACATGCTTTTTTTCTTAATGAAAAATGAAATTGACTTCACGTCGTGGGATATTCGTGTTCAAACAGATAAAAGCTACAGTTGATAAAGACTCAGGGGGGTCCACGGAAAAGGTTTTCTGATAGTGAGTGGGCATGAACCTTGCTAAATACCAATCTGCTTGTGACAAACGTTTCATTATCCTTCAATGAAGAACTCCTTCGAAGGCTGGTCATGTTTCCATTCGCTGTTTGTAGTTGTATTGAAGTTGTAGCTTAGGTTGAGGAAAAGTTCCACTTCTCGAGGTGCGGAAACTCTGCTTCGAACAGCGAAACATGATGAATGTCAATTTCTCGCAATGTACCTATGCTGGCCCCTAGGTCGTAAGACTATCCCATGTTTGTTCAGTGCCGCCTACACCATCATCGTGTGCCCACTACCTATAAGAAGCCTCATTACGTGGAAATGGTCACCTGCTGAATGAACATTATCCATCGCTTGCGTTCCAAACACGATACGTACGTCAAAGCATGACTAACTACCCTACCTACGAAGAAATACCAGGAACCACTTTCAGCCGAAAACTTCCCAACATCGAGATCCGTATCTTGCCGAAAACTTTCTGTGCCAGCTCGTAAACTTTACTAATCGCTGTCACAAAGCTTGAAGGTTGCTAAGAAGGCAATAAACCACCGAACGGTACGTGCCATGAACCTTGCGCCAAGCAAGCGGCCAAAAAGGCCAAATGTTTCACAAGCTAATTCGCTCCTGTTAACCAATGGAAAAACTTTTCCTACTTTTTCACCACCTTAGCGATGTGGGTAAGAGATATTTGTTGTTCAGCCTCCGGGAGATTTTTTTCAAGGTGATTTGTTGACACGTAAGAACCACCTTCTCGAGTATGCCCACAACATGAAATCAAACACACATACAAAAATGGTACACAAAAACCACTCTTATCTTAACCTCACCCCCTCTTAACTTGCTCCACATTCGAGTCAATGCGTACAAACTTTTGCCGTTGCGTAGAAGTGAAAAAGAGGCATCGGCTCAACTCCGACTGGGTGATAGTAATACCACATGTTTGCGAGAGATATTGCCACCCTGTACAAAACCTTCCGTTCACTGATTCTGAGCCTGGTGAAAAACTACCCCAAAACCACCATTATCTTGATTCATGTTCTTCCGCATTCGAGAAAAGCCTATTCCGAGGAAAGCAACCCTAACTGATAGGGACCTTCGTAAATACGTTCACTTGCGCATGAACACAACTTTATTTGCTCTAAATAGCAATTGTTTTACACCTTAACCTCCGCAACCTCCCACAGACGAATCGATAGCGATTTATAAAAATTATCCAGGTGCTTACAGACATTATCTCACCGGAGCATAATCCTATCATAAATTCAGGACACCTTTCTGCTGTGCCGCTCTAACCGCACAGTTTGCTTGTTTGCACGAAGAAGGTCGTGAAATACTTATCGAGAAGGTGAAGGTGGGTTCGCTTTTGTCCAAACGAGGGCCACCGCAACCTTCGAACGGAATGCCTTTGGTTCCTCGGTACATCCTTTGGTACGATCGCAAAAATCCTGGTGTTCGGTAGATAGAAGAAGAACCTTGAAAGAAGTGTGTTGACTACACCGCAGAAGTCTTATTTTTGCTA
The DNA here is from genome assembly GCA_000441895.2 of Anopheles sinensis. NCBI lineage: Eukaryota > Metazoa > Arthropoda > Insecta > Diptera > Culicidae > Anopheles > Anopheles sinensis. The sequence goes on from KE525421.1 coordinate 1,427,580, forward strand.
TGAAAAATATGGTGGAAAAGTATGACAGGGATAAGAACGAAAAACAGACACAGGATATTGAGCTCCATGAATCATCTCAACTGATTGGCCAACGGGTCCCAAGTGGCAGCAAATGACAGCAACTTCATTGCGGTGAGGGCACGGGGGAAAGCTATGTTTGTCATTTTTTTTCTCTTTCTTCTTCTCGATCTCGCTCATTATACGTCTGGAATTGTCAAGATTGGTCTCACTGTCGTTGTGATTTGGCTTTTATCGTACATCCTTCCGCTTGACAGCGTCGGCTCGGGTGGAGTAAACCAATTTTCTTTCGTTACATTCACTGCACGTTTTGGTGTAGTCGTTGAAGACTGACGAGGGAATGAATTTATTAATCAAAACCATTTTTTTCCCCAATCGGTTTCACTGAAAGCTAATTGTGGGATGATTTACACCACCATTGCTGGAGGCAGATGACAAATGGGTGCATATTTTATGTTCCGAGAGAGGTTGGTGAAAGTAGACACAATAAAATCAGAAATAACACAGTTCTTGCCTAAATCAATCAGTCGGTTTTCGAGGTATAGTAATAGAATTAAATGAACGCGTGATAAATTCTTTGCTTATCAAGTTTATGTTTCTTCAAATAAGAACTTGAGAATCTTTTTTTAAATTGATGCATCGATAGCCTTCCTCAATTGCCTTTTTAGATAGATTTGAATCAAATTTATATGACAGTGCGCAACACTATAACAAATGCTTATATAGAGCGTTTTTAAATGAACTTTCTGAGAATATTTTCGAACCAACTCGTGGCGATCAAGCTAATTGACAAAAAAGCTTGTTCAATCTACGTGAATCATCGCTACGTGATTTTACCCGACAATAAATTGCAATCGAAATTGGAAAGGATACGGCGTGAGCACAGAGTGTAATTGAATCCATTCGTCTTTTAACACGTCCCTGCGTCTCGGAGAAAGATTGGATGCTTCGAGAGATTTGAAGTAAGAAAGGTTCAGGCCGATCCAACATTCTTCACGACCCCAAAAGGGCTGTGAATACTAAACCATATCCAATTTTTCTGGCTTTCGGTTGAAGATCTGAGAATGAGGGAAATAATTAGAACCGGCCGGCTTGTTTCGGAAACGGAGAAAAAAATTTCCACAATTTTTGCGAACCAAATTGCACGTTTCAATGAAGCAGCATTTTTGGGCGTGTTTGTTGTAAAAGATATTGGAGTTAATCCAACAGAGTAAAAAGCAAGAAATCACCACAAACCACCGCAAAATAAAATCCTAACGACGATGGTGGAAATGAAAAAACGAACGCATTTCCTTTTAACGTCCCTTTCCATGCACCATGGCTGTGGTTATAAATATTTGATCAATCATTCAAAAAAGGCTGTCGCACAACAAGGCATTCTGAGAACTTTATCCGTCAAGGCACATCTTGTCTGCCCACTTGCGATGGTTTAATACAACGAAACAAAATCACGGCGTAATTAAACTATCACAAACAGTGTTGGGTGGCCGAAAAATCAGAGACCTGCTTAAGAAAATTTGGCGAGACATTTATTTTTTTCTCCCGTTCTATTTTTGTTGCAATCGAGAAGAAAAGTATTTGCTAAACAAAAACTGCGGAAGAAACCAGATTAAAATAAAACCAAAATAAAACCATCAGTGCACACATACACGCACTTACGTCTTTTTCATCGAAACCCAAAGGTCTTTATGGATCTCCGAAAACACTATGGGATGGGGCCGCAACGCAAGTTGGGGATTATGTTTTGTGAAAATGAGTGCTGTGAAAAATCGTGGTCTATACATTTTGCTAAATGAATGATGATTATAAGCGTACAAATCCAAAAAAAGTGACTTTTTCATGTGAATCCGTCAAATAAGACGACGAAAAATAAGGCGAATAAAGTTCACATTTTCTGGTCAACGGATTTGGATTCCTTTTTTTCAGGGTCCATTCTGCAATAAAGCTGCATCGGTTCGTTTATTTTCATTTTCCTAAACGTGCCCTGAAACCTGGCACGAGCGTAACAAAATGGTCGGCATTTTTCGTTGTCCAAATCGAAACGAAAGGAATTCCGGGTCAGGACTAATTAAAATTGCGCTCATGAAAATCAGGACCTTTTCTACCGCCCGTCCGAATGGTGGCGGGGATGCCAAAAGGTGCTAGTTGGGTGGAACATCCGAAATTCTGTGCCCATTCCGTTCATGTCATGGAGGAAATACCGGAACTCTTAACAGTTTCTCAACGACACGCTTTGTGGGATTTTTCCAGCCGAAACGAACGACGAATGGGTTTTTGGGGAGTGAAAATCATTAATTTATTTTCATCACGCATTGGCGTTCGGTTTGAACGTTACCCAAGAGGATTAATGGTAAAATGGACGGGAGGTGACCAAATTTTCAGCATCCTAGAAGCATCTAAGATGGTGGAACAGAGATCGTTTTCGAGAGATTGGTTACTATGTTTATGATAATGCTGCTGCTTGCAGCACTATCCCTTCGAATGGTTTTCCCTCTCCGATGGTTAGGTGAGGACGTCAGGACAACAACTCAACCGGGTGACCGGAAGTAGAATAGTACCGGAAGCAAAGGTACTATTTTGTAGCACTCAACGATTTCATTCCGAACGACCTAATGTCTGTTTCTGTGCGAGTGTGTGTCCTAAAGTGTGCCCTGTAGGGTCATGGCCGTGGTGTCATTTGTGAGCTCAAGGCTGGACTGGTTAGCCCGCATTCACGTTTGACTATCCTGCCATCGTAGTTGAGTAGAAGTAACGCATTCAATGGCATACCCGCCCAAAGTTGGAGGCATATCGAGAGTCTTTCCGGTTGGGCGACTTTTCCGGGGAAGATGGTAAACAATTTGTTACGAACCGATCGGGAAGTTTCCTAAGGATATTCCCATAACTCTACTCCCATAACACACGTACACATACAAGCCTGCACACACAGACGGGCAGTACAGATGACTGGTAGTTGTGTTTGAAATAGAACCACACTTCCACTTCTGGGACATGGCCTGACAACTGGCATCCGATGACACGTTCGGCCGGCGTTTTCCGTTTCAGATACAATGGCACTACACAACCAGCCATCTTGTGGTGTCTCAAGATGGCTGTAGACACATTGAACGCAATTTACCTAATCTCTTATTATCATTATTATTCAGTGGTGAATATTTTTTCCCATCACACGCTTCGGAAGACCCGATACAGTACACTTCGAATCTGTGTATATTTGGACGCAACATTATCAGCTAACTAGAAGACACATACGGACGCAGGTAATTTTACTACAGCGGATTCGCCTCACCTTGATTAAGTAACCAAGCATAGCTACCAAGTCCATCGTCGTAGCAGCATTCATATGCAAATACACATCTAACAACACGCTATGGGGAGCTCACCAGACAGCTGTCATTGGAATTCTAAACCCCGGAGTTCGGGTTTTCTAAGAACTGCGGTTCGTGGGTCGCTACCATAGTCGAACAAGCCGTAATTGGAAAATTTGGCCCATGTGTATTTCAACCATGGAAAAGGGTGTAAAATTCAAATTATGTCTGCCGAAATGATTGTAATCTCCGAAATGGGAGCTCAGCATTAATTATGCAAACGATTTTGATCGGAACGAGACGATGATAACTAGGGGGTTGAAAATATTAGCCGACGTTGTTATGATGGTTGAATTCACTTCCATGCGTGCTCTGGGTGCAATGATGTTGTTTCTTTTCGATAATGTTACAGTCGTCGGACTCCCGCAACCAAATTGAGGCTTAGTAATAATAACGTCGGTGATTTTAAACATGTTGAAATACAATTTGCATATAAAAACACCTCATGACCACAGAATCACTATTTCAAAAAAATCAGATTGGTAATCGGTTAAACCCTCTAAACCACGCTGGAACACTTTCGTTGCAAATACTAAACAAGTACACGAGTTAAAATATTTCGGATCAAAATTACAAAATTGCAATGTAAGCAGATCATGAAAATGAATTTTCCATCTCACCTAGAGCACGTCCATTTTTACTTGATTCTTGAAATCATTTGGACAGATTGATTGGATCCATTTCCAACCTATCCGGATAGCAATTAGTACCGAGCAAAGTCTTTGATCCTGTGACCCTCTCCCCTGACGGCAATTCCCGCAGATTACCACACAGGCCACCTGCTCGTTGACCCTTACCTATGATGAAAACATACAGGATAAACTCGGGTCGCTTCATCGAATCCATTTTCCGTGCACTGTGGTGTGCGTATCGAACCACGGAAACGTTGTTCGTGGCTCGTTTGTGCTCCTTCCGAGCCATCTCAAGCAGATAACAGTACCTGATCCACTGTTTTATAGAATAAAACCCTTCATCCTACTAGCCGGGATCATCTTGACGCTAACAAGGTCTACCGTTTCAGTGTTCATATTTACCTTTCATGGGCTTTTCTTTCCTCCCCATTAGTGACGATCGTAAAACCCATCGAGTAAAGTCGACGCACCGTAAAACGATTTCCGTCCCGTGGTCCCCTGATAGCTACCCTGGTTACCTTCGGATATTCTTATAGTGAAGGTAGCGAAGTGAAAAAGGTGTTGGCAGGAAGTCTTTATCCTCTTACTTGACCCCTGGACACTGTCCATCCTTTAGCGAAACCATCACGATACCCATTCCTCGACTGCATCATTAGCCGGCTTCTGTTTTCTGCCATTGTTATTCGTTGAGCCCATTAACGACTTACAACAACGCAAACAGATACGCAACTGGACAATGCGAGATCGGTACTAATTTCACTGCATTAATGGCCAGGCTTGAATGTACAAATGTGCGGCGCCCATTAGTGTATGTAAGCTCTCTCCTCCTCCTTTTTTCCAACGGACGTCCAACAAATGTGCCATTACATGAAACAAAACCTTTTAGCCTTTTTCTTGCCTTGGTAGTGTTTATAACTTTATTTCTATTTTGTTTACTTTCCTTTACCAAACCTAATAGCCGTCCATTTTTGTTTTCCTGGAGAGAGAAGCTTTCCGAGGCAAAGGAACACGAACTTATTGTAGCTTGCATCAAACTCATCAGATGGCAAAATGTACATCCGGGAGAAAAAAATGCACAACTTTAAGTAAAGGGAAAAACTTGTGAAGGGATAAAAGAATGACAACAAAGGAAGATGAAAGCTAGATGGCCTATTTTGTCGTTTATTTTTGATAAAAAAAGAACCTTGTCCCACCATAAGAAAAGGAGAGGACACTCTACAACATCAGCTGAAACAAAAAGAGCAACGCTTCGTCATTCGTGTTAAAGAAAAGGGAAATGTTTTGTTGCTTGGAGTTGGCACGTTGGGGGTGGCGAATTTTTCTATGTTTTGTCTTGTGTATTTTTCCCGTTCCGTCTTCAATTACCTATACATTCACGCCTTTTTCTTGCCCTCGTGATTCATCGTAGCCCCGGACGTAGGCACTTACATTAACAAATCCATTTTCCAAAGGATCCCCATCCTTTTAGAGTCGCTTCGGCCAGCTGTCTAGTTCTTTTTCCAACGACTGGTTACACTGGTCGCAAACCAATGCTTTGTCTCACCCTTTTCCGTGAGCCACCCCCCTCTTTTTTGTTTTTTGTTCTTCTTTTACATACATTTTTTGCAATGTATGTTGGCAACGAACGGAAAAGACGTATACACAAAGACGTCATCAAATATCATCTCCGGGTTGGTCGGGTCGAGGATGATTGTCTTTCAGCGCAAGACACCGTGGAACGGAAAGAATGGAAGAAGAGTTCGAAAGAACAATCGTAGCTCGATCCGACAGTAGAAGGTCCTTGCCGTACGTCCACCCAACCCGCTACGCTTTTTTCAATCAAAAGAAACGCACACGTAAGCTTCTCCTTCAAGCTCGCTTCCTGTTGTACTCTTTTATCTTCACCTTTAGCTTCCCGACAAGCTGGGTGATTTGTGCTTACTGTCTGCGTAGATGGGCACACGTGGCAATCACACGCAGCCGGAAAACCCTCGGATGCCGGAATCGAGGCCAGGATCCGGTTCCGTAGGTTTTATTTCGAAAACGAGACAATTCCATTTATCAGAACACAATTTATATGGTCGTATAAATAGAAAGATGGAGGGACGATGGAAGATTTCTTTCTCTTTTCCCGATCCTTTTGTTTGATTTTTCACGCCATTCACGTTGCAGCCCGTCAGTCGGAACTCAATGAATCGAGCCTAGGTAACTAACCTGCTGAATACAATTTGATCAGGTAACCGCCAGAGTTATCCAATGTCTGGAAAATGATGTAATTCCTGTATGTAAATTATTATCATGCATGGCTATCGCGAATGTACTTATTATGGTAGGTTTTCTCCGTTGGACAAATGACATATATCGCGCAGGTAAAAACTCCTTTGGGTATTTCGGGTCTCTTCAGAGCAATCGAGCGACGGGTTGAGCCGGGTGGGTGTTGAACGCTTCAGTTCTAGTTCTATTTGTTCTGTTTGGAGAAATTAATTAAAACATGGCTTTTGTAATTGAATTTGAGAGTTGTTTCGTATTTCAATATGTCTATTATTGATATTGATTTTACTTGCTGTTTATCCATAATTTCATGATCGCGCTGCATTTAAGCATAGGGGTTTTTCCTTAATTTTGGTTTAAAACTAACTGCAAGAAGCTTTCCCTTGTTTGTCGCCTTATTATGTTTAGATTAAAGAAAAATAATTTGAACGTATTGATCAATGAGGATCGATTCAATGCTAAACGACTAAAACAAACTACTCTTTAGTAAGAGCTTGCCGAGCACTAATACAAATACCAACATTGAAAATTCTTCTCGATGTTGGAAAAAAGGTGACCTTAAACGATCTAACCACGGACGTAGATTAGATTGCTGTCAAGTGGATCGATATTTCCTGTTTTAGCATCCACAATCGACCTTCCACATCACTCGCCACTAAATTCAAGTACGTTCTCTAAAACAGAGTTGTTTTTGGAAGAAAATAAAACAACAGGAAAGTCCATGACCAACGTTTCACAATAACACGTTGTTTAACGATTCTCACGCCACGGTGAATCATGTTTTAACGGCAGTGTTTATTTTGTCCGTTTCTTTCTCTTTTTTTCTTGAGAAAATTGCGACCATGATGAAATCAATTGACTTCGACCCAAGGCACGCGGACAAGTGGATGTTCAAATGGTTTGTTCCGGCGGATGTTTATAGGAGTGAAACGTTTGTTTTGTGGCTTTCACGAATAAACGATACCAGTTGGGTGCTGGTTGGAAGGCAAAAAAACCTTTTTCAAATTTAAAGAACGAAACATTGTCGTATAGAACAATTTTAATTTGACCAGTAGTTGAGTAGCTAGATTTTCTTTTTAATTTATTTAAAAAGCATCCTGTAGTTTTCAACCAATAAACATTAACCAATAACTCAACTTCGATGGTTTTTGTAAAGAAAAAAAAATCAAAAATTTTATTAGCATTTCATTCAATATTTCAAATCTTCATTTTCTATCATGAATGACAGCAGGCTATTACATTATTGCTGTCAAATCTGTCTTTCATAATCAAGCAACAATGCTGTTTTTATGTACGATTTGTCTTTTCTGTGCAACGCTCCTGCTATGTTAGAACTATTAACAGGCATAAAGGAATGGGTAAAGAAACCGCAAACGTTCTAGTCGAGCATCGCTTTCCTGGTTGTGACTGTTGACGGCCATTTTCGGTGCTGGACAGGTGACACGATTTGCGTGACGGCATTTGACCCGCGTGAACGCTGTTTCGGTCCATCACAGGGGATAATTTATGCAAAGCACGCACTCGAACCGTTGCGACCCGATGCAAAGTGTTTTCCGAAGAGATTATACTAAGATTTATGACCTCCGTCCGGGACAGTTCCGCGTTTTGAGATACAGAAAAAGTACGGAAAAGGGAGATGCAAAGGGAATGAATCTGGATCTTCGACCGAAGTGAACCGAAAATGATGATCTTTGCGCCCATCACTCAAAAGCAAATCACGTGCTTCCCGATCACCTTCAAGGCTTTTGAAGGAATACCGGTGATAAATTGAAGGAAAAGGTTTTGTCCCGATACTGCTCCAAGGCACTCGATCTTGCCAACTAAAGCTATGAAAAAATATGTGCACGTAAAAAACAACAACAGGGCATGAATTTTTCAGAGATCGTTTTGCACGTAGCGTTACTTCTATTTTTTATATCGAGATAAGCAAAGATAAGCACCAGGTTGGATAATTTCCGCGACGGGACGATTACGTTTAGAGGAACGTAAACTTGCGCTCCTGACAGAAGATGCTTGTAGTAATCTCGGTAAAGCATTTTTTTTGCGAATCGTTATTTAGTTTAATTTAACACGTAAGCCTTTGGAAAAGTAAGAGACAAACGCAAAAATAAAAGAAAGCGAGAAAGGAAGCGCAAAAATAAAAGAAAAACTTAAATCATTCATTTTACGAAGACCTATTTTCCCGTTGGTTTCCTCTTTACATTGAAAGAAGAAAAGAAAACGGGAAAACTTTTATTTTTTGAAAGGTACCCAGCTTAGCAATTAAACGAACTATATATGTGGCATGCCAGCATGAGTATTCGTGATAATAATTTAAAAAAACAATGGTCTTGCTCAAACATCATACTCAAAAGGTTCCTGTGCAGATGTTTTGTAGCGCGCCAGAGAACAGTTTGTAAAGCCAAAACGGTCCCCGATGAACAAAATAACTACCGAAACTGAAAAAATGAAGCTTATTATACGTGCATTTGAAATGCGCCTCGACACGGTTTCGAGCAATGCGACTGCGCTAAAATTCACTTCCGTGGTTCGTTGATTGCGGACGAATTTTCTTTCCCCTCTCCTTTTCTCCGGGAAGTTAAGAGGAAGCTGGATCTGTGAGATCTGCTGGGTCTAAACAACAAGAGCAAACCGCAAAGCTACACGTTGTGGCTGCCTTATTTTCATCGTTCTACCAAGTTGGTCAGTTGGTTTATGTTCATCAGCAACCGGCGTGCAGCGACAGTTCCGCCAGAAGTGCCGAGATAGTTAGCAATTGTCTGACCATCCGTCCACCACCATTCACTCCCCCTGACCAGTTTCCAGGAAAAGTGAAAAGCTGCTGTAAATTTAACTGAGCGGCGATTCCGCTCACGCTTATCCCGACACCAACCAGGCTGAAGTTAAATTATTATGCATTAATTAAATTTTACGATTCACACTGCGCTCCACACTTTGGAACGCTTGTGTTTGGCCCTAGGACTTGGTCGGAACGCCACATGCCAACGGAACACTTCAGTGATACGTGTTTGTATTGGAATCACACGAAATTATGGGTAGTGTGACTAAGAAAAAAATCAATAAATCCTAATATCATTATTTCCCCAACCAGCAAAGAGTTGTTCCTATGGAATGGTATCCGGTCCACGCCACAGAGAAAACGTTTTCAAATTTTCAGCAGCCTGAGGTTTTGTCCCTTTTTGGGATGATAATTCAAACTAAACCGCATCGAATCGAGTCACACTTTGCCATGAAAACATACAATTTGTTTTCCTCCATCCAGGTCAATACTGGAAAAGCAGCTGGCTTAGAAGGAGAAATGTGCAAGGAAACTGAACGCTGATCCGCCGAACCGTTATTCGTTGGGGTGAACAGTTTCCTGGAAATTTGCATTTGATTCCAGCATACCGAGCCTGAATGGACATCACACTCACACAGCTAGGGGCAAAGCCTGAAGCAGCTCTATTTTAAATCTGCGCTGCAATAATTTATTTATGTTAGATTTTCCCAATCCTACCTGGAAAA
>KE525421.1:1437433-1554839 GCA_000441895.2 Anopheles sinensis
TTTTCTTTTCATATCAGTCAGGTCATCAGCAGCAGCAAATATTCCACGAATGTCAGCTGTCGTCTCATTACCATTTAGATGAAGTGAAAATTTATTGGAAAATAACCGGCAACCTGTTTAACCGGCATCACAATCCGGTGGAATTGCTCGGAAGAGTCCAGCTGTGACATTTTCCTACAGGATGGTGAAAGTGCGGCAAAAAAAATGGTTTCTCTTAGACTTTGTATTCACCGTCTTTCTTTTATCAGAGCCATTTGTTGTTCTGCGAGCAGTTTTTCTGGCTACCCCCACCTACCTATTTAAGATGCAATCGCAAACGCATAATCTCAAATTGTCCTTCTTTCCGCTCTGTTTGCTGTCTGATAAATCTGTCAAATATTTTGAATGAAAATGTGTCAAATTTAGGCCACCTAGTCGAAAGGCATGTTCAATTGACACATGATAAGGATATTTTCAAAAGGACAGCAACAAAAAGTAGTGATAAAGGTTAGTCGAAGCCCTTTTCATTCTGTTTGAGAAGTTTGAAATGGTTTGTTTTTCTCATAAGCCGCGCCATTTAAGCATTCTTTGAAAGATTTTTGCAAATTGTCTCCAAAATGAAAGGTCTTTTCGAAAAGGATACTATAATAATACCTATAAGTCTGATTCCTGTTTTAAAAAAGTAAGCAATTCATGGAATTATTTTTTGGCGCTCCGGGCAGTTTCTAAATTGTTCTACTCAGTTCTGTAGCAGTTGCTTGTTTAATATCTATGATGTCTGCTGAAAGGAGGGTTATGATAACTATCCCGAAGCTTATGTTGTTGATGTTGAAAAATCAAGCAAAATACTGCTGATGATAAGAGCAAAGTTTACAGGAATCTTTAAGAAGATACATTTCCCATCTCTTCTGATGCTCGCTTCTTGTGTGGTTTCTTTGTCTTATCGAGGCAGAATTTCACTATCTGAATCCCGATATCTAGCACCCAAGGTGTGTGCAAGCTCTCCAAACAATAGTTTCGTTAAATTTTTTTCATAGTTGCTTAAAATTCTCAAAACTCAAATTTACATTATCAATGTATAAAGCCCCGACATATTTATTGTTTTCATTTAAACGTTCGTTTCCGGAGATTCCGCAGCCAGCGCCAAACACAGCGCAGCGGTAGCGCTAGAAAATACAACGCCATAGGTGTGGGATCGAATCCTGAGTCTGGCATCCCCCCGGTATCACGAACGGCTGACCACCGAACTATGATGTTACCGTCTTTCAGTCACAGTTATTCTCTTTGGAGAGAGGCGTTGTCCCACTAGGGGATGTTGTGCCACATAAGAAGAATTATTTTTCATGAAAAACAGGGTGGCGAATGACGGGGATGTGAAATACGCTTTTCATTTGCGAAAGCGAATTCTTGGGACACATTCCTTGCTAACATCTTTTATTTTTTTAGGCCCTCTGTAAAAGTATCAATTTCTATTCCGATGTCCAGTGGACCGTAAATGCATGAATTCGAAATTTCTTTATTGATCGAAGGATTCATGAAGGGGTTTGAGCTAGATTTTTTGAACCCTTAACTTAGCTGCTTGGCAATTCTTTGACCGTTTTCAGCCAGCTCAAAACGAAAAACGAGCCGGTAATGGGAAAACGACCGCATGAGGATCGACACCATTGGCTTGGAGAATTTCGTACAAGTATATGGACGTTCAGCTCGTTCAAGGTACGCTGCACATCGTTTGTATGCCAACGTGTGGAGCCTTTTCACTGCTCACTGGTGTGTGTTTCATATTTTACCTCCTCCGGCACAGCCTTTTTGTCTAATCGAAATTGCGTACCAGCGTTCCGAAGGTTGGCTCAAGAAAATTGGGCAAATGGCGTACCAAATTCAACGGTGAATCGATTTTACGCAAATTTATGCAACCTACGGTTGCTAACGAAAAGATTGCCCCAAGAACGGAGTTAACCACGGCACGAGGCTCGTTAGGTCCGTTCGTCCATTTGTAAAGGTCCACTTCCTTGTTCGTCGGAGAGTTGCGGAGTGGGAAGGTACACAATTTCGGACCTTCGGATTATCACTCGGATTACAGCCCTTCCACCCGCTAGCAGAAATTGAACTCGGAAAAAGCATATGGGTTGATGGTTAGGAGGGTGCAAAGAGATGTGTGTTCCCTTTTTCGGACGCTCATTCACTTTACTGCTCGCATCGACCAACTGGTACAATTTATGCAGGGAGAGTGGAAAACGTAAATAGACCGTCGACCGAATGGCCAGATTTTCCGTACACCTTCGAAAAAATCCGTTCGCTATGCGGAACAAAACGCTCCCGCTTTTTGCCCAAAATAAGCCGAATATGGTTGGAATGTAGCTCGTTCAAGCCACACCGTACTTGCTTTGATGTGCGACGGCTGTTGAATTAAACCGAAAGCCCTTGATGACTTGGTTTTCTTCCATACCTACTTGCATACTAAACCGAGCGAGCCTCGAAGCTATCGTCCGTTGCTGCTTCTAAATGATGCGATTATTACGTCTAGGCAGATGGTGTTCATAATTGCTAGCTCAAAGGATGTGGAATGGTTTGAATCGCAGGAATTTGTAAAAAGTAAAGTATGCATGTGGCTACGGAAATGGAACAACCAATGCTGTTAGTCCTGATTCTACGCTCTTTCACTCTTACGGTGTTTCTCATATTCTTTTATAAATCAATATTTCGATGGTTCTTGTCGATTAACAAAACACGCGGTAGAGCAACGTAACGTTTAATCCAATTTTGTTTTGAAACAAAGAAAGCCATCGTCTTTCTAAAACTTTCCATGTAATCAAAATAATTGGATAAATGGTTGAAGCTCCACCGCTGGTTTTCAGTTGATGAGTTCCACGGATTTCCTGAAAACAGAAACCTAAGTCGTCAGCAAGGAGACGTCCCTTCACGCTTGGTTTTTGTGTGGTGAGCAAAGCAAATTTAATATGCTGCTAATGTGCAATAATGACTTCAACACTGTGCGAATGGGCGTTCTCTTGTTTCACTGGTTTCGTACCGTCCGTTCTAGCGTGTTGCTTAAAAGCAGCGCGAACGGCTCGATGTACCCGAACGTTGGTCCTGTGTTGTCAGTATCATTTTTGTTCACTTCACTCGCAAATAGAAACCTTGATACAACGGTTGAGTCCCGTTCACTCTTGTAAATCGCATTCAAAAGCCGGAGACCGCTGACAGGACGTCCAGTGCCACTCCCCGCAGTGCTGAAGAATCCAAATGATGACCATGTACAAGCGAGTAGAGAGGTTGGATTAGTGCTTCGGTATCAGTACGAGAATTAATTGGATGAAAGGCACCTTGCAGTTGTTATTCCGTTGCATTGCAGAATTTTGTTTGATCTGTTGCATGCATGGAACCATATTAACGCTTCTGGTACTTGTTTGATAATTGAATTCAACAAAAAATTACAACTTCCAAATAGTACAAACATAAACAAAATGCAATGAATAAATGAGAATAAATGAAAGAGTTCATATTTAAATGAACAGTCACAAACAGAAACCAAGCTCAAGAAAGTTACAACTTTGTGGGCTTGTCCACTTGTCTAGTCGTTGTTTTTTCAGCCCTTTAAAAAATCTAATTTGTAACTGTTAAACTTCATTTTGTTTAGTTTCCTTAATTAGTTTGGTTTCTTCAAGTTTAACATTTGGCAGTTATGCATCATAGGAATGACAGTGATATATGACGTAGGTTGCCTAAATCCGTCACTGTCACTGAACCGAGCGATGGTCATTTGAAAAGAGTCGGTGATTAAAATTTATAAATTTAACAGCCATGTCATTCTTGACCTCATGTTTTCTCCTACGCTCGAATTGCAGTATTTGTTTGAATTTATTTTGTGTTATTTCACACATTACGTGTCGCTGCAAATGATTCTCGTCCGTGCATTTCCACACTGATGCAAGCATGTGATGTTCCACTAAACATTCCTCTTCCGGTGCTAGCGACCCGAAACTTATGTGTCAGCGTAATTTGTTTTTAAGTGCTGTCAACTGAGTGAAAAGTTATATCATGCGGATTTAATGTCAGAAAAAAAATCCGCTGCTCGGTAGTATACATGCCAAAAACGATATTCGCCTTTTTTGGACTTTTTCGAAATGTTCAGATTCAGTTCTGCATTGAAATATGGAAAGCATTCCACTTCTAAGCCAAATTTATTTCGGTGACACTTCTCCGCCAGTTTTTTCAAACCAAACCGAACGTCCTGTCAAGCAATCTAGGAAATTAAATTTCATAAAAAACGGTCCCGATGTAAGTGGCCGTCGTTTCCGAAGTCAGTCGTAAATTCAGCGCCCGTGAATCTGTCACCTTGCGAAACGATGTCCAAAGCGAATCTCTCCCTCGCGTTTTTGTGCCATCCTCAATTTTTTGCAAATCTAATTTCAAATGGCTTGGAGTTAAAAAGAAAAAAGCAATATTGGTCTGCTTTTGGGCGACATGATGGAGGGTACACAATCGCTAATTGATTGATGGTTTTTGTCCGCCAACGGGGACGACTTTCGCGAACCCACCTCTCGTCCCACATGGTTGTTAAATGTTGCAACTTAGTATGCCACTTTTCGACCGGATTCAGTAGTCCTGGAGAAACCTTCATTAGGAAAGCGCTACGTTGTGCCAGAGCAGGCAAAGCTTTTACGATGTCCAAAACGTTTCAGCAATAATCAATCATCATTATATCTGCTGGTCGGTGTACAGGATTTATTGGTTTATAAATCCATCAGCAAACGTACAACGAGTCGCAACACAAAGCTTAACAAGCTGTCTGACGGATTTGCAAGGCGTTGATCTATACTTGAATCAATCCAAAAGCAATCCGTGCAGGAAATCAATTCTACTTCTATGCTTAGACTAAATAAGGCTTTGAACTGGTACTGTAGAAATGCAAGAGTATTATTCAGTGGCAACTATGTTCGCAAAGTGTACCTAATCTAAACATAAGTTTCCAAAGCAAAATAAATAAATTACTTTGAGAACTCTATAAAAAAATTTTTATGCTGTACAAAATGTTTCAACTTTCTAGAAAGTTGCTAGTACCAAAAAATCAATCTTTCCATTTCAATTTTTCAAATTTTTTTATTCCGGCAATTAATTCATAACACATGGTGGAATAATTAAAACTTTTGAATTGAGTTCTTATAAACCAGGTTAGAGAGCAACGAATGCTTTTGGAAGATGCGAACCCTATCATGCTAGAAAACAACTCTGAAATGAACGTCAAGATAATGTTTTCCCGGCAAAGTGAGGGCACCACATTATCGTTATCCTGGATCCAATGATCCACATCCACCGCATGGTTGCCTCATAATTCATCGTTCAGCCAGTCAACCTGAAACCGAACACCCTATCGGTCACCGGTCACTCTCGGAGAGCCACAGAGTAATGATTTTCAATACGCTCCTCTCGATGCATGCCGTTTGCCTGCTTTTTCGGGTGACTGTGGTCCGGGAAACCACGCGCCCAAGGTCCAGATAACGAATGAGCTGGAAATGATTGTTTGATTTATGATTTTGACATGAACACCCTTCCAACTTACCAGAGGGAAATAACAGACAGAAACCGGAGCAGAAGATGGGTGCGAGTGAGAAACATAATTCAATTACCGCAACGAGGGTTACTACCAACCGCCCCCTGCGTGTCCACGTTGGGATGAGGTGATTGACGATTCTGCCAAACGGGGTTGAAATGTGGTTTTCCGTAAATGACGAATGAAAGGATATACTGGCATATGGCTGTATGTAGGAACCTGTGTTAGTGTGCATGAGAAGCATATCGAAATTCATTGGTTTGCCATAGCAAATGGTTTGCGTATTGTTATCTCCTGTCTCTTTCTCTCTATCTTTCTCCAAATTTCACTCCTTCACTTTCTCCATCAATCCTGTGGAACGAGGTACTCATGAGTTGCAACCATCATGCGGACGTGTATATGTGTGCATGTGTGTGCGTTTTTATGTCCAGACTGGATCATTTTATGCTCCATCGGGTGGAAAGCTTTTAGGAAAATGGAACCGGATAGTTTATTGCAATTTGTTCCTCTGCTTCTTCGCAATCCGCCATGTGTCAAGTCAATGTCCCAAAGCTATGTAGCTATCCTTTGCATCATATCATATCAAACGTATTCAGCTTCAACCGGGCACCCTTTTCGACACTCGGCTTAGATTACTTGTTTGGGAGATCATTTCGATATCGTCGGCGACATCTGTCAGCAGGCAACGCATAACTGACTCGACACGAACGACTGACCAGATAACGAACTGACTGACTAATACCGATAGCTCGGAGTAGCTACTGAATGTTCAAATGGACTCTACTAAGCAGTGCTCTGCCACCGAGGAGATTGAATTTCTAGGGCGATGGACATTTCAATCACAAAAATCCTGTCGATGAAATGACACTTTCCCAAGGCTAATACACACTGCGTTAAAGTGCAATAATTTCCGGCCCCGTGGCAAAAAAGCTTCCATGCCTCGAGGAAAACAGAAGCGCTCAAGAAAATTGTCAGCGAACACGAGCACTCTGCTAAGTGTGTCCTTTCTCGGGTTGATTGGAGGAGAGTTGACACAAGGAACGTTAAGGATAGGGAAGGAGAAAAAGTTCCGTAAAATCTTAGCGGAAAATGGCAGAAAACTCATTAAACTTCCATCAACGGCTACTCGAGTCAACCTGCGTCCAAGGCGCCACAAGGAACAGTAGTATAGACAGTGCCGTAAGCCATACTGCTAACCAAGATCAGGACTAAATTGAAAAGTGGAATTTTAAATACTTTCTCGGCATGATCGTACTTTGTGGTTGGGCTTTTCTATACACTTTGCCCTTGCTGGCTACTTGCTATGCCTTAACGATCTTTGGTTAATCAATTTTCTTTGCCAAGAAATCTTTTGAAACTCGCGTTTTTGCTGCTATTGGCCATTTTATGGAGTTGCTAATGGGGGTATATATGATGCGAGTGAATTATAAATTTTGTTCAACGTGGTGCTGGCAAGGTTTATCAAACCAGCTCGCACCAACGAATCGCCAAAACCTAGGCCATAAAAGATAATACGGAGGAAGAGAAACTGTGAAACTTTGGTTAACATTAAATAAATATGCTGGCAAATCGTTAGCTCAGAATACCCAAAAAAGGTATATGAGCTTCCCACAGCGATAAGATTAGCGTACCCTTCTTGGGTATCCTCTCGTTGGCCTTTCGTATTATAATGTCAAACATGTTGTCCTCGGTAAATACCGCAAGGTTTGCTAGCGCCCCATTTGCAAAACCAAAACGGTTCGGCAAACGAAACTGAACCGATTTTTCTCAAAGGCAAAGGCACCGGAGATCCGAGAAAAATTAAAACGAACCGCACGCAGGGATCGGTTTCATCATGCATAACCAACAACCGTAACCGCTCTGGTAAATCAGAGCCTAAATGATCCTTTGCCAACCTTTTTAAACGCCACGACACCCTAACACCATTCCTTAGTGCCCCTTTGAAACCGTTGTTTCACCATCGGCCAAGCCTTTGCGACCGCAATCTTCGGTGGGGGGTCTGCAGTTAATGGTATTTCGGGCCATGCGAGGGAAGCGTTGGTTCGACCCGCATTCGTAGCCGACCAATAAATCCCAACTCCCTTGGCATTGAACAGAAGCACGTAATCCCGAACCGGTACTTCATCTCGACGCACGAGGCTCATCCTAACTCTCACGCCCGCTTTTCTTTCGCTTCCTTTTAAGGTCATCGGAAACGGTAGGTGAAACCAGATTATGCGGGTACTTTAATTAGTAAACCTCCTTTCCCACGACGAATCTTTTCCCAGTGTTTCGGTAATCCTCAGAAACATGAAAAGATCCCTTGAAAGGCCTCGAAAAGGTCCCACCGTTTTATCGATCGATGTTGACAAACGGCATCGAACGGTCGACTAAAGCAAACTGCCAAAATCCAATCACACATCCAAACCAAGGGATGGAAAGAAATTGCATTATCGTCCGCTTGGGAAGAGCCGAATAAGGTGTGTTAGGATTAATTAATATAATTGGAACGGTGAAGTAATTTGAAAATAGATCCCGTCTTCATCATAAACATAATGTTGCTAAGCCCTATGATTTGACGTGTGAACTTAAGATAGCCTTTAAGAATTATTCACCCGGTTTCTGCTACATCATCTTAGTATTGTTGAGTGTGTTGTATATTTTTTCTTTCCGAGCAATGCTTGATCTATTTTATCTTTTTTTAAAGATCGACTGAAGATGCTTCACAGCTTAATCATGGCGAATTATAGTTCCCTACACCGTCGAAGAAATAATTAGATCTGAAGAAATTAAACTACCGCAAACAAACAAGTGAAACCAAAATCTAAATTGAAAATACGTGCAGAAGATAAATCACCATCATCAATTAGGAGAAGAAATTCATCACCTACAACACTCGCCCAGTTTGGCCTCGCAAGCTCATTTCAACACCAATGATGATATCCCAGTTATGTGGTTTCTTTTCACCCAGCTTTGACCCCATTTCAACATCGCCGGGGAGGATGGAAACCCAGGCACACAGACAAGCCTGCTGTTGGTGGCGAACATCCTTCGTAAAATCCGTCAAATCCCTGTGTGCACTTATTCTTCTGCCTGGTCTCAAATCGGATGTCCTCGGGTTCTGTTCGTTTCGAACACAAGCTGCTCTGTCACCAGAAGCTGGTTGGCATGACGGAAGAGCCAACGATTTCATATTTGCCCAGGATTTCCCCACGTTCTGACGTTACCGGACTCCGACCGTGGCGACCACTTTTTCGCACATGATTGCATGTGAATCCAATTGCTTCGCAAGCTTCCTGAATGAATGAAACGCTCGACTTTGCAATTGTGCCGCAGGAGGGTGGCTTGCTTGGAGTGATGGAAAATTGGTGGCTTGATATACACACAAATACACACATTTATACCCTACCGGTTGAAGGCGTCTTCGAATCCGGCAAAAAAACTTCGAAGCCCGTAAGGGATCCTTGCTTCTATTTATATCCATTCCAACATTCTCCATCTCATTTTTGGCTACGAAATCGTGATGGAAACACTCCCGGAATGGTAACATATTTTTCCCACCGGCTGCCATTTCTTTTTCTTCCATCGCGTATTCAAGCAATTTTCAACGCTGCTTAAAACAGAACAGAATGAGACAAAGAAAGTGGTCGATAGTCGGAAGGATAAAAATGGAAAAGAATGTGCTTGATTCTGCCACTAAACAAATATAAAGGAAAAAGTACAATAACACAAATTGAGCACCATCTCCAAAGCGGCGGCGTTTCCCTCTTTTTTAACTGAACGGTACCAGAAAACGGCTCCTCTAAAAGGCACAGAAAGCAACAATCAAAACAAAAAAGCTCTCCACTAAAAAGTGGGATGTCGGAAGGAGTGCAGCAAATTGAAGCAATTTTTTATTTAATTAATTCCACTTAGTGCTTGTTTATTGCACAAAACTGTCGCCGACGGTGCCGTAAGAAACGGTATAGAGGATGTTCATCGATGAAAACCTTCCTACGCGAGGGAAATCTCGACGACAGAGAGCAAGAGGCGCTTAAGCATATTATACATTTTTTGCCAACTCAATGTGTTCTCTGTTTTCTGCTGGTCTTTATCGATATTTTGGCAGCCAGGAAAAGAACCAACTGAACAAACCAACTTCACAGTATAGAAGAGTGTTGTTCTTGTTTCTTGATTCGAAAAACAAAATATTATGTCTTAATACCAAGGTTAAATTTGGTGCGTTTTTGTAGAAGTTATTCTTTAGTTTTTTTCTGGTTGGTTTTCCTATTGTTTTTCAGTTTCTAGGAGATCTGCGAAAATAAATCTGGTTGTGTGATGCAATACAGTTTGTTTTTCGCTTCAATTGAAAGAACTCAACTATTGAGATTATTCAAGCTTTTGAATATTCCTTAGATGCAATCGTCGCTCATTTCAAAATCACTATGAGTAACTTTGTTCAGTATTGTTTGACAGCATGGTCAAAAAAATAATTTATAAATTTTCACTGAGCTCTACCAAAATTTGCACTCGTTTCATATGACGGTGAAATTTTACATTGCCTTCTGGCATCCTTTTCGCATCGTCTTTGTCCGAGAATGTTTATCAGTTTCTTGATAAAGCATTCCCCTACATTCCCCACGCATGCAATTCTTCTTCGTATGTGGCACAACATCCCCTAATCGAACTAGGCCTCGCTCCGAAAAGAGTTACTGTGACCGAAAGACGGTCATATCATAGATCGGTGGTCAGCCATTCGTGATACCAGAGGGATTCCAGACTCGGGATTCGATCCCAAGCCTACGACGTGGTGTTTTCTTGCGCTACCACTGCGCCATGGGCACTCCCACGCATGCAATTCAGTGTTAGAGTAAATCAAAATGAAACTACATGCTCGTGACTTACAGTCGTCAAACTTTCCCGGACATGGCATTGCGTGGTGGGTGGGATTTTTGGGCTGTTAATAGGCCTTTCAAATCTCGCTCATCTTATTTGGGGATGCTCCCAAGCGACACGCCGAAAGAGGAGACACGTAGTAGATTTAATTGACGGTCGTAAAGCAAAATATTGTTCCATCACAGAATCAATTAGACTTCTCTGGAGCTAGACAAACTGGAGCCGTTCACAGGACAAACTGGAGCCGATTGGCTCATCTGAGAGAAGATAGGGAAAGTGTACTGCGCCGCAATTATTTCACAACCAATAATTCTGCCTGAGACGCATTTTCAATGATTGGTGCAACTTCTCGGTTGAACAGAAAACTGAGCCTTACTGGGGACGTGTACCGGAAATGGATCGGAAAAAGGGCGAATTCTTGAAACTGGAAACGGTTACCAATAAAGGAAAGTGTGCCTTATTTTATTGCTCTTTTGTCACAATTCACTTACACTCACACATTCTCCAAGCGAATGTTATCAACAATTTCGCTTAATAAATTGTCTTTGTTTTTAGTGAGCGCGACGCCGTCGAATGAAGCGTCCCTTTCGCGATGCAAAATGAAAGCGTTCAGTTTCACTAAGGAAATTTCAATCTACTTTGCCAAACGACTGTAGTTTTATCGAAATGGACCTGTTTCTTCTGATCAGAGCGTGTGATAGCTACTTTTACCCTCAGATTACGCTTTTTATTGAACAACCCACCATACACACTAAACGGCACGAGTGAAGCGAAACGATGGACCTTGTTTTGTATCGTGTTCTTTATAGGATCGCATCTTCTCTCTTCTCGCGAATGTCATGTTATTTTTTTCTCATATCTCTCATGCTCCACTTTTTCTTTCATTCAATAGCGATAAATACGATGTCAATGGATTGCTATTAATTTACGGTGGCCATGGAGGCGCCTGGTGTTTTGTACTCAGCGTCTGATGTTGCGCAGTCTGACGATGGTAAAATGAATGTAGATCACCAACGAGAGTGTGCACCAACTATCTGAATTTGTAGTTGAGGGTGAAATCGTGCTGAATAGCAGGTAGTAGTATTTCATATTGTATGTAAGGTTGAATGTATGCAATAATTTCTATGTTCAATAGGTTTTGCGATATGCGACTGCGATGGGTAGATGTTTACTGAATATGTAAGGTTGTATCGGGTTTGTGGTTAGATCAAATACGTTTTCAATATATTTTTGTGAACGAATACAAATCAATAGACTGCTCCATTTCAGTGAAAGAAATCATAACATGAAAGCAAGTGCGGTTACCACGTGTATGAAATCCACAACCATAGAGCATACACTTATAGGCTTATATTCTCAAAATTATTTGAACGTTACTAGTTAAATGAAACCATAAAAACTACAAGCGGAAACAATTCCAGCTAAAACTAACATTTCAGCTTGACCAGTGCTTATTGACACACTTAAATTGAATTGCCCCTAATGAACCGTTGAGTATACCTCCGCAGCAAAATGCTCAACATGCTGGAAGGTTTCGAATTAAAATCTAAAAACATGTTCCTAGAATATTGCCTGCTGCTCTTTTTCAATGCTGTGATATTCATTCCATTTGCTTTCGAACTGAAATGTACGAATATGGATAGGGTAATATCGAACTATTTTCACTTTACTGGAGTTCGGCAATAACAGTTTCAAAGAAGAGTGCAGGAAGCGTGTACATAAATTCGTTTCACTTGAATTGAGATGGAAAAAGTAAATTCGATTTGGTCCTTATCGTGAATATTTCTTGTGCCCGCGAATATGTACAGGCACTTTTGTTACCGTTCGTAGGAAACAGCTCCGATCACTCTTTCGCTTGCTTCCAACGACATAGTATTTGACTAAATAATAAATTTCATTTCATTCCCGTTGCGCTTCCGTATGAGAGAAGCAAATGCAACTACGACATGATGTTGATTCGCTGATCTATCGATCAATGTTGCTGAAAGATGGAGTGCACGTTGCTTTTTCACGAAATCGAGTTACTGGTTTTCCCTTTTCCCACGACAGGTACTTTCGTTCCGGTTGAAGAGTGGTTCGTATTTGGTGTGATGCAGTTTTATTCGCATATATGCAGCAGCACTTCATAGGTTGGCAGCGTCCTCTGAAACTCAAGCGGCTGCAACGGAACGAAAGCACGCTTTATAGTGAATACCTTGAACTGCGTTGCGGTTTCAATTGAGTTTGGGATGGCAGGTTGATCAAAATGTTGCACTCTTTAAAGCATGCACTGCATAGAACTGAACGTAAACGCCGGAATAAAGTTTCTGTTAACGCGCTATAGATTGAATGATGTTATTTTACCCCTAACCCCTTACGATCAACAGTTAGGTAACGCGCAATAAGCATTCTTCTCAATGTGAAGTCAAGCAACGTTCAACGGATTAATAGATTTATTGGATTCTCTTGCCGAATGACTAAAGGAAGTTGGCTAGCTTCTCATTCACACAACTTGGAGAACAAAAGTTATAGCTGTGGTGGAAAAACAGGAAGTCAAAACTGAGCTGCACATTTGTCCCAATTTTACCGCAGCTCTCAGTGGAACGTTCGCGAACGGAAGAACAAACTGCAGCAAATTGCAAACCAAACAGGAAATGCGGCAATATAAAATGAAAAGTTTGTGTTTTACAGAATTTGCTTGTTTGTTTCCACCAAAGTGTCAAACCTTTTGTCTTTTTTTTAGATAGTGTGTTCGTATTTAGCTCAGGCAATGTTTGTACTTGTTTCAAAATGTATGGACATACCAGATCGTTAATTTTTTCTGTGTTCATCAGAAGAACATTATGTATCGCTTTTACTGTTCTTATACAGGGTTTCTGTTGAAAGACCATCTGCTTCACTATGTAACGTCATTTTGATTTCCCACACAAAACTTACTAAATAAAACCGATAATAATACGCCAGAATAACGTCGAGCAAATATATAAATTTGAAATGTAGAGACAATGATTGGCTTTCCCATTTCTTCTCTGTTTCGCAAGAGCTTAGTTCTACAGCGATTATGTATCCAACAAATTGAGTGCACCCATTGACTAACATCGGCTAAAGGGTGGTACGCATAGCGGTCAGTGCGAAGCCATTAGTTGACGTAAGATTTGTTTTTCGCCGTTTTTCGTTGAGATTTTTTGAAGTCCCAAGAACATACAACAATAAAGGTATAATCAGAAGACAAAAATTTTTCCATCTACGTTTTCGTAGAACTTTTGTTCACGAAACTTCAATTTACGATGGATCGCTTTCCATTCTCGTACAAACCATCCAAGAGCAAAGTAAGAAATCAAGGATTGGAAAATGGATTTTAAATTGTTTCAAATTGCGCTCGTTCCAGCAAAACCATTCATGCCTTCTTCGTAGCGTTGGTTTAATGGTTTTTCGTAGTTTCGTTCCCATTCCGTTTATCGTAATAGTTCTGCTCGGATTTGGGGTAAAAAGTGCAAACCATTAATGACCCAAGGTTCGATTTCTATCTGCTGTTTGGAATTTTTATTTGTCTTCTTGGTTTCAACCGTTGCCAGGGGGACGGAAAAACAGGGTAAAGACTGACCGAGCGGACAGTTGGTTTGATTTCTTATACATTCTTTTCCTCCCCAAAAATACAGATTATGCTTAGGACACCGTTTTATTTTTATTGTAATTCTTTATTTTCCTGTTTGCAATTACTGGCTATTGAGGCACGAAACGGAAGGAAAATCGTAATTTATCGCTATACGAAGCCATAAGTGGTCATGATTTCCCGATTCTTATTTCACTTGACACAACACATCTCTATTCTAAAACCAACGAACTACAAATTATTAAGCTACATAAGATTTAACATCTTCAACATCATGGAAGAAAGTACAAGCCCTTCAATCAAACTGAGTACTTCAAAGTAAAAACTAAAACATTTGAATCATTTAATTTAGCTTGCCGTCTAATATCAATAAGGGAATAACATTAAAAAATTTACTACTTTCGTTTCAGTTACTAAATTCATCAAAACTGGAATCGCCGACAAGAACGACTATCCGCTCTACTTCGAGAAGGTCGTTTATGAAGCAGACATCGATGAAAATGTGGAAATCAATCACAACTTTCTCAACGTCACCGCAAAGACACACGGTGAGGGTAAGTATAGATAAATTTGAATGCTTTTCAACCATTTTGATCTCATTATGAATGGAAATGTGTATGGTTTAGCTTGTTTTTAATATTCAAATCATATTATTTCATAAAAGTCATACATTTTGTAATGTTATTTCACTTCACATAAAAAAAAATTGGATTCGGATCAGAATGAAACAAAACGCGATTAAAACTTGCAAAGCACATTGCCAAGGTCTTCCAAAATACATCAAATATATTGAGAGGAATGTTTTGCAAATATGTGTTCCTTCATTTTACATCTTTACCCTTTTCACAAAACACACACAGGCACAAAAGACCTCCTTCCGACAATAGCAACATTTTAGATGAGTACTTCCTGTCACAACGGAATAACGGTACAACCAGCTTTTATCCATTCTATTCCCTAAAAACTGTACCTAAAACCCTGTAAACCCATAAAACTGTACTTTATGAACCATTCTGTAACCTCAAGATATGTGCCTCCGAGGGCTTGCTGGTTTTTTGTAACGTGTTCCTAACACCTTCTTCTTGTTTTAACTTTGCTAAGTCTACAAACATTTTGAACGGTAGCAGTCTTGCAACGAAAAGGCATATTAATACTATCTTGATGACAGGAAAGATCTTAGTAGGAAATTCTTCCCCAATTTGGAAGGTCCCAAGGCCTTTCAACGAATGTTTTATAGCGAATGCTTTTTCCTGCAGATTAAACATTTGACAAGGCGTTGAAAATAAAATGAATAATTTACACCTGATTAGTAAAATGTTTCTTTCATCATATGCAATGCAAAAAATGGTTCCCTTCGTTTGGTAACAAGTTTCTCTCGTTGCTCTTATTCGAATTACATTTTTTCACATCATTTTGTTCCTTGACGTCATGAATCTTACAGTTCAAAGCTATCATTAATTACTTATTTATTAATTTATGTATTTTTATGTGACTTATAACATTTTCTGTTCTTATCACAAATAAACAGTGCATTATTTGACTTCTAAGTGGATTGCGTATCCCAAAATGGGTCGAATGATGATGATTTAATGTACACGCAAACCTGTGAAGAAACACCCAGCTACTTTTGTACGACCAACTTGCGTTTCGCTTAGATCTAGTGCCTAAATTGAGTGTAAGTGTATAAACTCGTTGGTTCACTGGAGGAATCCTACCGGTCCCTTAAATAAGCTACTTTTGCTCGGGAACTGTTCCATTTCATGGAGGTTTCTATAAAAAGCTCCGTAAATTAGATTCATTTCAGGCTTTTACTTTGTACATTATTCGGATTCCTCATCGAGCAACGATAGAGGGCTCCAATCTTGCGCAACTCCGTGGTAGGTTATTTTGGCGTTGAACCTTGAAGCATGCTTTGAAGGCATTCCGAACATGAAAGATAATCTTTCTTGCGAGAAGAAGGCCATATTTAAAGTAAGGGTGACATGTAAAACAATTCCAACGTTGCTTGCTTAAACCTATCGCAAAGGCTCTAGATTTTGTTCATGTTTTATTTTTGAGAAATCCTACTAGCCAGATGGAAAGTATATACATAAATGCTCTTTGAAAGATCAAATGCTTGTTCTATTTTGTTTAGCGTTTAGAACTTTTTAGCGAAATCCTACATTTTTTTCAAAAATGTTTTCCCATAACATATGATAGTTTTGTAGACTGATAATTACGATTTTTGTTATCACCTGCCTGACACTTGCAAGTAACGTTTCAAAATAAATCCATGAATTCTATTTGAGGCGCTATTTTTCAGTTTTACATGAAAATTGAGCCGAAAAATAATGATAGAAAAAGCGAGGAAATACGAGGTGGGGATGAAAGTGTCATGAGGAAATACAATACGATTGGATTATATTCAATAAACTAGGTCACCGTGCGTTCGAAAGGCAAACTCAATTCTTTGCCTTACGCAAACATTAGTCCTTTACCGAAGGGCACGAAAACGAGAATTTGAATAGAATTTGCCGAAACGAACGAATCAAGAAGTAATTTCCCATTCCGTCGAGGGTGGCATTTTCATTTAAACTACCAAAACCTTCTGCTCACTTTTGGGTAGCCCTGAGTAGCAAACACGAATTTGGGGCGATGATAAAATCGATAGCAAATTCGAATACCACGCACCATGCGATTGAATGGTTCAATCTGACCCTTGAAGAATGCTTATGTTGGCGTAGTATTGATTCAATAAATTCATTCTATTATATTCAACAGAAGCAGGAAGCTGGAAGCCGGGAGTCAAAGTGAAAGTTTTTGCGGAAAACTCTTATCCACGGCCAGGCAATTTTGCAATGAGTATGACTTTCCAATTTAATTCTTAGCTTATTGTCGCGAATGGCGCTTTTCCAGGTGATGTTACTCTATGTGTTACGGAGGGTAAGAAATCATTTTCTTATCCTTTCGAACTGGTGAGAAAGAAAATAAATTGGCTCAGAAGCTCATATTTTGCCAATGGGAAGCCACAGCCATGCAATCTCAATTAGCTCTTAATTCAAATTATGTCGTCACTACTTTGATGTGGTTCTGTTTAATGAGTGTGTTTGAGTGGATGTGTGCATGTGTGTGTATTATTTTGGTTTATGTTTGAAGACAGATTTGCGTGACTAAATTTAATGAGAACATAATTACTTTCTTCACTCATTTTCCGCTTTTCAGACCATTAAAAAAGCTTACGGTAATGAGCACGAAGAAGGGTTTACGAGCCACGTTTGCTTGAAAGACCGTCTTCGTCGGAATTAGATGAATATTTCTACAAAATGTATGTGAGAATAATTATCAACATTGTGAGGTTGGATTTGTTGGATACCAGATTGTTTTCGTTGGTTGAAAAAAATTTGCTTCCTGATGATGATTTCGTTAGGATTGTTTTTTTTTGCAGTTCTTCTCCTTCTTAGCGTTTCGACCGTAATTTGTCACGTCTACTCGTTGTGAATGTGCGAATATATCTTCCTTTTTTATGCAAACATATGATAAATATAATAAATATTCAATAGAAAGATCACTCTTAGAACAAATCCTTCTGCTTACTTTATACTATAGTGAATTAAGCAAGAAAATCATTACAATAATTTCCTGCTACTTTCACAGCATCATTCATCAGGTATGAATTTAGCATGGATGTTGCAAGGTAAAACAATCATTCAACCAAACAGCTGGCAAAAAGATATCCCATGCGAGGATTTGCAAACGTATCAGACATTCATTGTTTGGGAGTTGGGTGTTTTAAGGAGAACGTAACTGTGAGCATAAAAATAAAATCATGGCTAGGAATTTAATTTCACCAGCACCCATTTCTTTCAGTTTCCAGTTTCCTCTCTTTCTCTGTCCTTTCAAAACGAAAGGAGCTTCTCAAAAGCAAGTCAGTTCTTTACGGTAAACCTTTCCAATTAGTTACCAATTTGGATCCGTAGCCTGAAAAGAAATTTCCAACCATGAAGTAAAGGGAAGTTGTCCTGTACATGCTGCAGGGAACGTTCATATGGAAATGGAGCGTTCTAGGTAGTTTTGAGAGAGGTGAACCCGTTCGGTACCATCCAGATCACATCAGCAAAGCAACTAGCACCATGTCACGAGACGGCAAACCCAGTTGAAAAATTTAGCCCTTCAGACGACACTCTCTGGCGTAAACGTACAACTTGAATGAGAGTAGCAAGTGATTGAAAAACCGACGTTTTTGTGGAGTCATTTAATTAATTATGTATGAATACAATATCGGACGCTTACCATGTTACTGTTTGAACAATACTTTTAAAAAATACACTATTTCAAGCATTATTTTGTCCGTTCTTTGTGTAACAGCATATGTGCTAGAAAAGAGAGTAAAAAGTCCATGGCGAGGAGATACAACCCCAAAAACAAACGAATACCATACAAGTCTTGGGAAAAAAATTCTAAGAAACCTTTAAAAGTGGATTGGATCAAAGCAACCGCGACAGCCGAGTGGTAGCGCCGTATAGAAAATCGGCTCATGTCCTTAACGGCGTGAGTTCGTATCCCAAAAGAGACCGAGGACCTTCCCCTGCACGAGAGGACTGACTATCCACGTACACAAGGGAAAAAGTCTTGTAAACCCTACATGGGCAGCCATGACCAAGAGGTCGTAACAACAAGAAGAAGAGGAAGAGTTGCTCAAACCACTCCCCATAGATCACGGTTTGAATTTCACAAAGCTGTATGTGTGTAAACACTTACCATTGGAAATAATTAAATCCTATTAGAAACCCCAAACACTGCTTCTGTTTGAAACGGGATGTTTTGTGTGAAGAAGAGAAAAGATACAACAACGTAAACATTCTGACATGCACGGAAATTCTAATTTACTCAAATGTATTTCCTTGCTCGAGTACCGGCAGGGCATAACACACTCATAAAAACCCCTCTCATGTGCACCGAACCAGTCAGTTTGTAATTAATTTGTGGCGAATATTCTTACTTTCAAAACTTCTTCAAATCATAGTCGATAATACAAGAGTATTAGTAACACGTCCTATTGTTGACCACAAATTGTGGGCGCTATCATGCGTGCAACGATGTTCCGGTTTCAGAAATCAAGTGTCCTTTAACTACAATTATTGGATCTCTAACCTAGAGTAGTTTACGCTACAAGCTGTAATATTTGTCATATTTGACCTGATAGGACCGGGACCAATTTTATGTACGACTTCCCCGATCTCACACACACATCGCTGTTCGTGAAAGAGGACTATGTGCATCTTCTTCGCCACTTTGGTTTCATAATTGGACCACGAAAATGTTGAAATTTCATTTCGGTCTTTATTGGCCCACCAAGAACCATTTCTTATTAACCCCAATTGGAACGCTCCTTGTGCTTTCTGTGACGAGCTTGTAATCAAAAGCCCTTCGGAATTATGTGAGTGTCTGGAGTAGTAGTAGCAATACGTTTAACAATATTATAATACGCTTCTGGTAGCGGTACAAAATATTTCTACCAAAAGTATTACCACCGCACCAACACGGAGATTCTCCTATTTCCAGAGTCTCGATTGTCTGAGCAACGGAAACGCCCGAGGCGCTGAACTCAAGCACCAATGTCCGGATTTCGGTTCCGTAAGAAGCGGTTTCTGTTTTTGAACCAGCCCGTTTCCGGCCACCAAATCAGCGACGACGACAGTTTTCTTGCTAGCATTTGCTAACTGGTTGGGAAACAATATTCTTCCGCAGACGAAGCCAGTTTTGCCAAGTAGAAAATACCAGCACGACACCCCTTTCGTGGTTATCTTGGTCAGTGTCTTAACAATGTGATATCATTTCTCGACCAACGCTGGCAACGAGAGCATATACAGCGGAGCTCAAAATGGCTTTCTTGTACTTGCCGAATCTCGGCCTGCCACGTTGATTAAGCGTCAAAGTTTCGGCAAATATCTACTTATACGTTCTTACAACCACGACAACCACATTTTCCAGAATTTTCTCAACCAGCGCAGCACTGAAAACCAAAAACAAAATTTCTACGGGTTTAGAAACTCTCGGCAATTCTTGATGATGAATGTACAGGATAAGAGACTCGGCACGTTTTCCAGGGCAGTTTTGCAAATATTTGTAGTTATGAGTTTTCCACCACACCGCATTTCCTATAAAAAAAAAAACTCTTGAAACCCAGAAAAAACTTCCAAGGAAATGCGTGGGACAGAAATGTTGCCCGAACAAATGATGTGACGATGGGATTAGTGTTTGTGTAACCCTAAGGCGCTCGAAGCCGTAATCCCGCTCCTCCACCATCTGAAATCTTCGTGCGAAAGTGCGCTGGTTGTGCAAAAGCTCGGAAGGGTTATAATTAAAAGCAAATGTGAAGCAAACAAATGCTCTGCGCAAAGTTGGTAAGGAAACATGCAAAACTGGTGATGTATGTATTTTTCTCGCTGTCGAGTTGATAACATTTGACTGTGTGCACAGAAAAGGCAAATATTGAAATGAAAGTCTCATCGGTGGTAGCCCGGTGTAGCACGAACGGATCAAGTCATTCGTGACAGCACTATATATACCATCAAAATATATTACGAAGCTTTGGTGTGGATTTTGTTTTTTTATTTTGACATATGTACACCTTTTCCACAAGGACTTGGCAAAACATAAATTTCTGCAAACGTAGATTCTTTTTTCCAAAACATTTGGTAACAATTTATTTCAAAATTGAGCTTTTTTATGCTCTTAAGAATTCACTTACTCAATTTACAATTGAATGAATGTTTATTTATTTATTACTTAACAGTTCTCTAAGTAATGACAAAACCATAGACGAATATTTTTCCATGTAAGTTTTTGCTCATTGACTCATGATTCCCAAAAGGTTTTAACACTGTATGGATGGTTGTTGAAACCTCTGAACCAAAACGGTACACCTCATGGGTTGTACGATGTTATTGTTTATTTTCTTCCTGTAAAATTACAAAAGCTGAACCAACAGAAAGTCCAGTACATCCTTTGTCAATTTTTCAACAACAACCTATGGGAAAACATGAAAAATAGTGAAACTACGAGCTTGGATTAACGGGCTGTGTTGTTTTTGGAAAACGTTCAAACAACTAGAACGTATCAAAGTGGCAAAAAAAATACAAAGTGTTTTTGTAGCAAAGCATCGGGAAAGGTCACATTCTATCAGTCAGTCGGTAAGGACAGTATGTTTTTGGTGTGTCGGGTCTTTTTTCTTCAGCAAGGTCACGCTACGATTACGGTAAAGGGACCAACTAAGTAAAACACTTACCCATACCTGATCAAAAGACTCAGTTAACACATCGGTAATGGGTTGTCACATTATCCCGCAAGCATTTTCGTTTCATGCGAACAACGTGTGCTTTTAATTAAGCCAAATTATGAGGCCGATAACAGGCTTGGGAGTTTCTTAGGAACACCGTATCAAGGTGAAAAATCGCTATAACCTACAATGCAGGGCGAATGTTTGCTTCTTAAAAACCCTGGGTGTCAAGATGCCCTTTTCTAACGGTGAGAGGTGTGAAACTAAGCAAGAATGTGTTGTTGCCATGTCTGACCCAGGGGAATTGCTATGAACGCCTGGTGTTTCTGATGAGCATGGACCTGCTTTTCACAGACTAAATGGTTTACCTTAACTACCTGTTTGATCGTTTCGATATGCTAATGACAAGCAAACATTAGCGACGCGAACTGGTAAAGATATCGCCCGGATATTTCCCAGATTGTCGGAAATGAAGGCAATCGCGGGAAAGGGGGAAAATCTAAGTTTTTCCCGCTTCCAACACGTGCTACCGAAAGTATCATTTCCATGGTAGAGCAGACCTTACTCGCGCTCTTCCAAACGGTAATATTGAAAGTGATGATAATTACTTCATTAAGCATTACCTTTTCAGAAAAATTAATTAAAACTTGCCAATATTTGAAAAACCGCTTTGTGAAGTGCGTTGCCCTTTGTTTGGAATTAATGGAAACGTGAAGTGCATGTTGTACGCTGCTGCTACTGACGACGATGATGGCGATAATGTTGATGGTAGAGATGATTAGCGGGGATTAACTTTAAGAAGCGTGCATTTACCATGCAAGGCGTTCTTGGTATCCCATCTTGGATGCAAGTGTTTCGTCGCCTATTCTTGTACAAAACGCCACCAAACAAAAGCGTAGAAAAACGAAGCTATTAGGAAAGCGACAAAAAAGGGCCAGAAAAAGCAGGGTGAAAATTGATTTAAATTAAAGCAAATCGCAAGGAAAATCGCTACACGCCACGCATTCTATACGGTCGTGAACGATAATGGAATTGAGTGTTAAAGTGGATCGGTAGTATGAAGCAAGGCAACATATAAAATTAAAGTATCTTCTGTCGTGTTGAGCATCAGTAAAATGAAAGCAAGAGTGAGATAGTACAATCTCCTTTCGTTGTTAATCGTGTACTGCTCGCGTACTTTGACAAAAAAGACAGTGGTAAGATGGAGACAGAACCGCGTCGACGGAAATCGAATCGTTCAATAATCCACCATGGTCGCTTTCCACTTCACAAACGAGTAGGAGCATCTGTTTATCCGACGCCAAACCTGCCCACTTTCCTTAACCGCCGTTCCGCGTAATGGCTTAATTGAAATCATAAATCAACAGCCGTCGCTGAAAGGGCAATGTTTTAATTTGATTATTTTGATAACGATTTTCTGTTCCTGCGGAATGAAATTTCCGGCAAGGGAGGAGGCGGCAACGATGGCTGATCATAACGAGACAGGAGATGGAATTCTGTGCTCTCAAAATAAGCCTCCCTTGGACAGATTGGCACTCTCTGCGGGCAAGTCACGCTTTTCCGGTAATGGTGCTGATGGGAGCTTTTCCTGTCTCACTTCAGTGGATGTTTTTCAATTTTGTTTAAATTTTCAATTAATGCTTAATAGTTTTGTTACCCAATTGGATTTTATTAAAATGGTTATGTGGCAATTAGGGATTACGGTGCGTAAAATTTTCAAAATTTTAATTTGTTTGCATTACAGCTTGAAATACACGTTTATCAAAAGGTATGCTTAATCTTCCTAATAACAAAACAAAACGTTGGTAATTTTAATGAATCAAAAACATCTTTTGTTCCTTATTTCAGAATTGTATTAGATTGTACGACAATTGTGAAATCATTCGCGTATGTGACAGCAAAAACGTTTACATCGTAAACCATTGCGTTTAACCTCAATCCTCCCAAACGTTATCCATCATCTCGGATCTTGGTCTCGCTAGGTCAAGGCTCCACCAGAAGCAACAGCCGTTTTCACGGTGCTGCAAATCGGCTGCCATTAATTAAGTATGCAATTATAATAATGACGGAGTATTATAATCGTTTAATTAAACCTCTCCACCTGACGCGGAACCAAGAAACCGGCAAAAGCCAAACCTGAGCCGAATCGTGCCATGTCTGCGAAATTTGCCAGCTATTATTCCGTTCTGTGACCATGGCTGCCTCGGTTGCTCGCTCTGCTGATACAATTGTGCTTCTGCTTGCCGACGACTCTTCGACTATGATGAGCTTCTAAAACAAAGAGCTAGGAACGACCAGCAATTTCAGCGAGAGCGCAAGACAAGGCGCCTCACAAATTGTCCCTCGCTTGATTCTGATTAAAATGACATAATTTATTTTATTAACATTAGCTTTCATGTTACTTCGAAGAAGTTCAAAAAAAGCACTGGTGCACGGGAAGTGTAGTAAAGCAGTAAGATGGCACAACAAGACGTTGGCGGGCATTGATAATGTGCTACAATCTTGTACCGAAACCTCTTTTAACCCTAATGCCTCAGGTCCGCTATCCCTTTTGTTCAATTTCATCGTGGTGCCGGAATTTAGTTTCTGCTAGTAATCTCTTGACTATACGTTCGTCGAGCAGAAAATTGCAGAAGAATGCGGGCAATCAATTGAAATCTTTTACAACGCTCAGCATCTCCTTAGGAACAGAGGTTTTATGCTTCTTGGACATAGGCTCACTTCCATATGTTGTACCATGTTTTATTATTTGCTCGTTTGGTTGTAAATTTACCAGAAGCATATTTTGCGGTCGTTAAAATTCCTCATTAGCGTGAATTAGTGAAAATATTATGATGCAAATGATGTCAATGAATTGTGGTACATACAAAACTTATGTGACCGCAAAATGTAGAAGGAGCATGTTCTCCACAGAGTCATGTTTTGTCAAAGAAAAAGAAAATGAGTAAAGTTTACATTCTCCGTTCGGTCTATTTTTCGACTCAATATATCCTACTGAGAGCACAAACATTTGTAAGTAGACAAACAATGTACGATGTTGGAAAATTTTAACGCTAAAACAATTCTGAAATATTACCGAGCATTTTTCTGATCATCTTGTTGAGCTCCTTTTTTCGGGGGACACGTTGCAAGTATAATATAATGGAATATCCCTCCGCATAACCACCAGTTGCTTTGAAGGCACTGTAAGGTATGTGACCATTCGTCAAAATGTCATCCTCCTGTAAGCCTAAGGCTGGCAAACGAAACTTAAAGTCCGGGTGGGGCGAAGAAAAAGGAGAGTGAGAAAAACCAAAGCAACCATCTACAAACTTCCTTATCCATGGGGAACTTTAACCGTTCAGCTTGTATATATTTTTTCATTAGCCGTGTCAGATTTGGGTAGAATCAGTCTACAAATGCAAAACATGCTTCCAGAAGGCTAAATGTTTATCCGACAGGAGAGGGGTGGTAAAAAAACCAGTCTAATGATAACGCCAATCAGGTCAGAGGAATCACTTGGTGAAGTCAAACTTTTGCATCTGGGTAACCACACCCAACAACGTTTAGATTTTTGACCATGGTATACCCGTCGGAATTTTCTAGATCCTAGTTGGACAGGACCTTTTAAAGAGGGATGAGTCTGGTGAAACATTTTTAGCCTATCTTTTGCCGAGGCCTTCCCAAGTGGAACGGAAAACCAGTATCAGAGATACATGATGCTGATGCGGTAAAGAATGTGTATAGATATTCCCTGGAATTTCGTCAAAATGTCCTTATTATAAAATCATTTTGTAGTCTCCTTCCCTTCGGCTTGAAACACAAACTCACATTTTCACACACTTTGGTTGGGCGTAACAGGTTTGTGGTTTTGCCATTGTTGCAAACCGTACAAGTCGACGAAGTGTGCGACAAACAAAGTTTCACCTTTATCAAACAAGGATCATTTACAAAAGTATTCTAAATGGAGGCAACATGCCGCAGGGTTTGGTTATCGTTAAAAGTGAGAACTTTTTCGAAGCAGGGGAACTCAGTGAAAAATGTAAATTCATTCTGTCCATTCCAGATGGAATATAATTTGTTTTGCATAATTGAAACAATGTCCGGTCATTTTTAAGCATTCAGCAAGGGAGAAACGACATGTTTGAAGAAATACAACATGGGATCTCGATTGCTTGATAATCTGTGTTCACACGAATGTTATCAAATACATTTTTGTGCTACGATTTATTGTACTTCTAAAAGATATTCTAATAAGTTTTCTACACTGGTTCTATATTATAGCCATTTTTAATGCATAGAGTCGCTCTCAAATCGATGGACATAAACTCCCAAATATGATCTACATAGACAATTGTAAAAAATTACCAACAGATATAATCAAAATTCCAACGGTGTTTCTCCATTTGCTTATCGAACATGATTTTGATTGCCGTTAGTGTTCTTTGCTTTCATGTTTATCTCTTGTCTCCTTCTTTATCCTCGCACGTGCCTGATTGGTTTGGTTTTTCAGAGCCAAAATATGATATGTAACTGAACCCATGACCAACATGGGGATGAAATCAATCCTTTTTGTTGATGTGTTGCATCAAACTTGGGTGAAACTGTAAAAAATATTTTTCAGTGGGCGATTTTTAGCAACTTTTTGGCAAAGATTCTGTCGCCTTCGAAGCCCTATCTATAAATAAGTAAGATCCATCCTGATGGGAAAGTTTGACGGACACATATTTCCCCGCACCGCATTCAAACGTGCTTTAAATGTGCCAAACGAACCTTTTTACGATTATTTATTACTCTCATGGGTCGAAAGGGTAGACAAAACGGACAAATTGGACAACTTTCTTGATTTTGAGGTAAAGCATGTGTTAGAGTGTTGTATCAGTACTCTTTTTAAAACATCAGGAACGAATTTACTTTCACAAGTGCACTCGTGCGATTCAACCGTTGTGCCAGTGATAGTACACCCTGAGCCTGCTAACAAGGATCAAGGTGGCCAGTGAGTCCTCAGGCCAATCGGTCCTGAGAGAGCACTTGAAGCCGTGCTAATATCCGATGATGTTTGCGATAATTTAGTTACGACAAGGTTCTGGTCTTTCCGACGAAAGTTTTCGTCCTAGGAGCGTTCGCCCCTCGAGGAGAAGATTAACAGCTAACAATGTGAGGTCGTTATTATAGGGAATGAGAGAATACTTTATAAATATTGAACATCTTTTTAAATGACACATGATTCGCAAACACAGCTACCATGTCTTAATGAATGTTTGTTGTTCGACATTTTCACCCTTGCATGTCGCAAGTATTTATTTATTCATCATTTCCCTTAGCATCCAATTTCATTAAATACTATTCAAAGTCTTAATCATATTAACTAAGTCAGAAATTCAATGCATTTTAGTTAAAAAAATTGCGCATAATATTGTCCGATGCTTTTCTCGCATCACGGTTTTTTTAATGCCAAGCCCTCTCCAATGGGTTCATTTGCTCCAGTGAAACGCAAGCTTTCACTTTAAGCTCGGTATTTGAGCCGCTCTGTCTACTTTCAAGAATTCACTAGAGGAGAAAAATCTTTACCCAAGATGACATTAAGTAGAGAAGAGGCAACAAAACCTAACAAAAAAATGTTTTCAAGTCGTCTACAAATTCCTGATACGCCCTCCATATCAACTTATTTTCAATTCTCGACGACGCCCGTCTTCTATATGGCTCCAACTGTTACTCGCCCCAAAGTTCGTTTTCCGCACCAAATAAAAAAACAATATCGGAGATCATTGCTGTGGAAAACGAAGCAGAAAGTACGAACCTTCTGATGGCTTCGAAAAGCTTTGCCTTATTGTCTTTTCTCTCTAGCTTTGGAAGAATCTTTCCAATCGTACTTTTGATTTTCAAGCCTCTCAGTGGTAGAAGTCATTGCAACCGAATACTCAGGACAGGCGCATCAATGGGACGTTTACAACAAATGTATGATCAAGCTTGAAACTTTGTTGAAGACTACGTAACATGGAGAATTGAAGAATATAGACTGAACGAATAGAAGATGTGTCAGGAGGAAAAGTGATTACTATACCATTCAGGAAATTAGTAATATGAAAAAAAGGCGCTGTTTTCAGTTAAATGTCCGCCCCAATCAGACATTTATTTTTATCTTTAGTCGCTACGTACACAAGCCTTTTAATTTCCATATAAATGCTGGAACGATATAAATACCTCCATATATAGCACCTCGATCAATATCTGGGATTCGTCGTTCGAAGACTTAAGTATAAACAATATGTTATGATATTTTTTCGTATATTTTTTATACAGTTGGTTGACGAGAATTCACGAAGAACACTCTCCAGTAAACGTTATTATGGTAATGCTTGCTTGCCTAATGTATGAAAATAATTAAAACAAATCAAACGTAGCGTAACTTTAACGTTATCATCAGATTCAAAATACGTATTAAGAATACATCGACTACTCATTATACAACGATTCACTTGGCAAGAAGATATTCGTCGTTTTCATAATTTTCATTGACAAATAATTTTCTTTCCTAAGAATTTGATTCATTTGATATTTGAATGCGCCATGAAAGACAATTTTTTGATCTCGTTTTATTAGAAAATTCCAAAAATCAACAAAACAGAACAGCAGTTTTTATGCAATACGCTACTGGTTATCCTTAGTTGTATCGGTTGCCCAAACAAAGTCAAACTGTTGTTCGAAGATTTACGTCCACCGGGCGCGAAAGCTGAATCGAATGATAAACTATCCTCTAATTGAGCCTTAACTACACGGACCTTCAGTCGGCATGTTCCGCCTATGATACTGGCATGTCGGCAGGCGGAACCAATTCGTTTTTCTTCATTAGCCGATAAGCCGTGCCGGGATGGATCCAAAGCCTGCCTTTATCCATCGTGCCTAGCCCGTGCTGGAACGTGGATGAAATTCTACCCCACCCGGATAAGCAGTCAAGCGGCAAGTATCGAAACCAACACCATGTGCCAAATGAAGCCAGGAAAATGGATCGTTTCCGTTATCCCAATGGGCAGTAGCAGCTGCTTGGCATCATCGCCCGACTCTCCAATGTTTGATCCTTACGCTTGGTGAGCATTCCGTTGTTGTAAGGAGAACAGTTTCAGTTGGCCCGGAATTTGCACCCCACCATAAATTAGTAACCGTGTTGCTAATCCTTCTTGATGACGACCTAATCAATTAACGGCGCGCTTTCGACGTCCGAGCCCAACATGCAAACGGGACGTCACTTCTGCGTGTTGTAGCAGTTGGACGCTTTCCGTGCTAAAGGGTTTTATCGGACAAAAAGGATTGAGTTTTCGTTAGTTGTCGGTTTGAGAAAATAGTAGCCAACCTAAGGTTTCTCCTTCGACTTGCTCAGAACAACCAATTAGGGAAAGTAGAAAAACACGGATTATCTTAAAAAGCTAGCTGCTGACGGAAATTGACCGTGATGCACGCGAGGATCAAGTAGTTTGACTTTGCTCTGGTGAGCTTTGAACAACACACGCGAACATTTCGTATCATGACGAAGGGTTATGTTTCCTTCACATCAACTTGCTTTTTACTGGATTTCTATCGTAGATAAGAAGTCAGTCAAGTTTGTGTTCCTTCATTCGCCATTTTAGCGCCTTGGACCGATAGGCAATTAAACAAAACACAAGCTCATTCAAGTTTAACCGGTCACGGGATGTTCCAAACGGTTTGTTTCTTGTGTTATTAATATTCAAACACATCAGCATATTTATAAAACTTCTTTAATTTATCGTTCTGTTTGTCATACATAGCTTTTAATCTATGTAGCCAAATTTATTAACAAAACTTTTTATACACAAAAGATGGTTTTAAATAAAACAACAATTGAACACAAACACAAAAGACCTTCAGTGCCATATATCT
Organism: Anopheles sinensis; assembly: GCA_000441895.2. Classification (NCBI taxonomy): domain Eukaryota; kingdom Metazoa; phylum Arthropoda; class Insecta; order Diptera; family Culicidae; genus Anopheles; species Anopheles sinensis. Next base: position 1,466,543 of record KE525421.1, read on the forward strand.
ATAGCGGTAAAATTCCTTCCATATCGGCTTGACAAAAGTGTGAACCACAAGCATATTTGCCCGTATACTTCGTCTTTAAATGGTGCGATTTTCTTAAGAATCTTTAGCGTAGAAAGATAAATGACAATGAAGCTACCAAGATGACTTGACTGCATGACGCCATGACACCCGCAAGACAAATAGTATCCTTGGCATCCAAGCATTGACCCCAATTAATTTTAATATGCCCAACATCATGCTCATCGTAAAGCGGGAACATGACACATTTCTCAAACCAACGCCTAAGCAGTAAAATTCAATTCTACGTAAGGATAAAAAACGTCACTATCGTAAGCGTCACGCGTAAGGAGAATCGACGTAACTTAATAATTCTTTTTAAATTTTCCTTCCTTTGAATAAAAACCAGTACAATAATCAATGTTAATTGATTATAACGTTTACTGAAAGTAAAGGCAACCAAATGGAAAGCAGGTCATTGCTATTACACAACAAAGATATGGCCAAAAACTGAATGTAAAGATCAATATGGTTCTTTCTTAGGGGATATTTTTCGGTTTTACAAGGTCAGTCTTCTTGAGAAACCAAATAAAGTGAATAAAGTGTCAATCCTAAACAATTTTACCTACCGAAGCGTGAAACTGAATGTGATAGTAGCCCCAAATACAAAGCGGTTCGTTTTCCGTCCGGCCTCAGTTGTTCCTCCCTCGACGCTTATTAGAAATGACGAGACACGAAAGAACAAATGAAATATAGCTGATTTATGACCATGATTTTTTACGACTGCAGTGAATGAAAACGAATGAGACATGGCTTGAGAAAAAATATTAACGCTTTCTTCCGAAAAACAGGAGGACGAACAACATCGGTCTAAAGTAAAATGGAGACGCAACGAAAGCGGCTAATATGACGCATAGAAAACGGAGCAAAGTGTAAAATGAAAAACTGCGAACATGGTGAGACTTGAAACCGACAGTAGGGCTGTTCCCGGTGTAGGGAAAATAAAATGATAAAAGTTCTTCGCTTCTTCACACTATTCCTATGACGCACCTCCTACCATCTCCACTTACTCAAGTGAGCGTATACGTTCGTGTTAAAACTGAAATGCGATTTAATGCCATAAATAATGATTTCTGATAAATAAACAATAAAGTTTCGACGTTCAAGCGACAGAGAAAGTGAAAATATAGCAGCGTGGTGCCATATTTTAAAAGCTCCCTTTTGGAATACGCAGCATCACGTTTCATTTTAATGGAACATTGTGTCGCTGGTTGGGCAGGCCAACAAGAAAAAGTAACACTCTCTAGAACGTGCCTGCAATAAGTTCTCGTTTCCATTGCCTTCCTTCCTGCCGGCCAAAAACTCCCGGAAGTTGCCAAACAATCATTATTAACGATCGAAAAGAAGTATAAGACAAGATGAGGATATAATATAGGGTAGAAGAAACACAAAAAATCTTCACACGCAGACCTAGCCTTGAAGCGTGATGATTTACGCAACTAATTACGAAAGGCCGGAAACATACCGCCATTGACTGAAAACGCAGAAAAAGGATTTTTTTTGTCTGTTGAGGCACATTCGGCTTCGATTGATTACTGCCTCCACAGACCACCATCACCTGCCTTCCGGAATGAGCTTACAAAATCGGATGAGGGGCACCTTTTTGTCTAGAGTAAATTATCGCCCAAGCGTTTTGTTTTTTTTTTTTACAGAAAAAGATTTTTGAATGAAGCTGAGCTACCGAAACGAATCGCTTCGTCGACAACATTCGTGACCATAACGATTGACTTTCGCATGTGCCCTAATGAATGTTCCGGATTTCATCGGTCAATCTTTTTCAATCAAGCGTTGCTAACGATTTTCCGACCTGTCACGCACGCTGTCTGCTCACTGTCTTCCATTGTTATTAATGGTTCATTAGGGGTGATTTGTGGCGTGGCCGTTCCATATCGTCGGAAATCATATGTTTCCTTACGAGCTGAAGGGGAACTGCCTATAATAGACTTTAAGTTTCCTTTTATAGTGTATCAGATAATTAAGATGGAATTCCGAAGTGATTAATTTAACAATAAGTTTCCTTCAGAAACAATAAAGTAAATCTGATATAATTATAGATAATGAAATTTATTACGTATTTGGAAATAGAAATTTTTGAGATAATGAACTAGGATTTCATATTATGAGGGGGTTTTGATGATATTAATTCTTTGAAATTCAATTCACTTGGTCAATAATCATTTAAAGATTTCCCATTCAATATTTTCACCCCCATTTTCAATCTCTGTTCTTGATTCAATAAAATGAACCCTCTTGTAGCTTTTTCTGCGTATAATTCCACTTCATACCTACCAATAACTCTGAGATACGATGAACCTCTCTCAACAAGCGCACAAGCAAAAACATTTCCAAGCCAAAGCTTCACTGCTTTCAAGCGTGGACCAAAAATCTCTACGCACAATAATTGCCCAATTAATCTCAGTCCAGTGGTTTGTTTCCTTGCCCATATGTTTGGCTTTGATTTCCCGTCGATAACGGCTTCAACGGTTCGATAGATTTTTCTTCTGTACCAGCCAATACGAATTGCTGCCGTTACTAGGGAAGCGCCAAAGGTTTCCATTTATTCGTAACGATGTGCGCAGAAAATGGGCTCACTTTATAAAGTGTTTCCCTAAGATAAAAGAGATCTTTTATCTTTTTCTTCTTTTCATCTCCTAGTATTCGGCAAAAGTTTGCACTTTCCAACTGAATATTACGTTTACCTGGTTACCGCTTATTGAATTTCAAGTACTTTCAGGAACAAGTACCATCACATAAATGCAAAAATATGTCCATGCACGCAAAATGTAAACCTCCCACATGGCTTGAATAAAACAAGACTTGTAACTGAGATTCATTTTCCAAACATAAAGTGTAACACATGCACAAGCAACCACTTTCCATAGCAACCAAAAACAAAACCCATCATATTTTTCCCCACTTCCCCATGCTTTTCAAGGAGCAGACTTTCATGGTAGATTGAAACTAGGAATAGAAGAATAATTTATGTTTTATGTATGACCCAGCCTTCTCGCGTTTTCACCGTCAAGGGTAAAGCGATAGATTTCGTTATTGTAGAAATGTTTTATTCAGCTAACACAAAAGTAAAAACCACATTCCAAAAGAATTAATCTAAACCGTTTCCATACAATCTAGTCACTGAGAGGTATTAAATCATTTTAAGTATTAGAAAGACCTTTTATTTCACCCATTACAAATATTAAGGTGAAACTAGGTGGTTACAAGAATATTACATGTTGAGCACAAGAATAGAAAGTACACTGCATATCGTACCTTTTGAAATAAAATTTCTGCGGTTAGATGAGGTTTAAATAGTAGGTTAGAAGTTTTATAATCCAGCTAAACGCTTACAGTTTGCTAAACCGAATCTCACGTACGTCTTCTTTCAATGGCATTTGAATACATCGTAAACATTTTCCAACACTTAACTTAACTGTGTCAAAGAAATCAACAAGAGAACAAGGCGCCTCCATAAATCCATCGAAATTGTTCGCTGTCTTTGCAAACGGAAGTGTCCATCCGATGGAGGCGCCCAGTTGCTCACTGATCCATGTGCACTGAATGACCTCATCGCTACTCCGCCAAGGCACATCGTTCCCAATCGGATGACAATTTTCGAACACACGAAAAAGTTGACGATAGGACGAACTAGAGAAGGATGAAACTTGAAATAAATTCATGGATAAACGAACATTCATAGCAATCGCGAGCGTAATGCAAACACCCGGCGCCGAACGGTTCCAACAGGCAAGGGCATGAAAAATGGACGCTAGTGAAATGAATCTTGTGTCCGAGATATGCAAACGCCACCAACGGACGACCAATGGCTAGTTGTCCAGCTATGGTCTTCTCTTTTGCTTTTGCTTTTGCCATTTTCATCATGCACGCTTCCCTACACGATGTTGTGTGTGACCAGGCGTGGCGTATTATTTCCGGATTTATCGTTATCACAAAACTTTTCAATACCAGACATTTTACTGCTGAGCGTACATTTCAGCCACATTGGGTGGCATCCTCTTGCAAAGTATGGTACATTCTTCTTTATCTAGCGTGTGGTAGACGCTTGTCCCGGTCAATCCTTACATGGGCTGCAAAGGTTTGCACTGAGCAACGGCGGGAGGCAGAAAAAGGGGATTCTGCATGAATTCAGGTCGTATCAAGATCGAAATCAAAGTATGAATAATTCATCACGCCATATTATTCGCCAAGCAAAGCAAATTCGGTTTTACCCTCCTTTCGTTCGCGTCCGGCCCGAGTGTTTGTGCCTTGAAAGAACGAACCGAAAGAAAGTCTTATATCGTTCTTCGTTTGCAAACAATTTCAGTAACGTTTTTGCTCCAAATCTGGAATTTTTACTCCAGCCATTTCATTCAGAGTTATGTACATTTACCCTCGCCATTGACTATTATTGAATTGATCTCAATTCCACTCTATTCGAACAATAATTGTTACACATTCTCAACTCTCAATCGCGTGCCTAGCTTATTCAGACGTTGATAGGACAGAATGTTTTAAAAATGAAGTTTTTTCCGTACATGGCGGAAACATATTTGAATAAAGTTTCTTGATGAAAAACTTTCCCTTATGTGAAAGTCCCTTGTTTGTAAAAGTCACTTAAATTGTACAGTAAAATCGAACTTTATGCTAAAATGTGGTTGGTTTGTACCGTGAAGCCACGCGATTCTTAGCTAATTTAGATTGAAGATATCTCGTTTAACATGTGAAAAATCTTCCCTAAAAAAATGCCTTTAACATGCGAAATGGAATGGAAAAATGAAAAAATGGAATCATACCAAAGTGTAGAATTATTTACAATGCAAGCGATACGAACGATTGCTGCTCCATCTTTCCCACTGAACCCCGTTTGAACCCGTTTGAATGCATACAGTTCAAGCACTAGGGTAAGAATGCTACAATCGATGCAATCACAAATTCTTCATAAAAGACAGAACCAATTGCCGATGTTCCCGGCACAGCGAAAACAACATCATACGCTTAAAGATATTGGATATCGGAGCAACCATGCATCACGGTGACATGGAATCCGGCACCGAATGGGAATCCTCGCTATTCCACTTGGCTAACATGAAATGGTTTCAACGAATGAAACATGTATTTGGGGTCGTCCCCGAAGAATCGGTGCATGGGTTGAAATTTACATCTTTATTGCAATGTGAAATCGATGCTGAAGTTCTATTTAAACTTCCTGGTCCTACAAAGGATCTTGTGAAATCGAATCAGGCCTAAGTTGGAAAAAGTGGTAAGAAAACATTCGCTTGAAATTTGATATGCTTCGGAGGGATGATAGAAGTTTTTATGAAACTAGGGCTAAGTTCTATATTGAATGCAAATCATTCTACCAAAAACACTCTGCTCTTTTTCATCAATGATGAAAAATCATTGAAATCTGATCGTAACTGTTTTTAATTATTTCAATGATTTCAGGTTAGTTGTTATTCAGTGAAGGATTTTAAAAGCAATTCCATGTTCTTCAACAAATTTGATATTTTTAATGTCTTACTATGAAAGGCGTTCTACAATAGTGAGTTGAAGGGTTTGCAGAGTTTACATGCCATTTTGAACATGCATCTCCATCAAACACTTTGTACCTTATTGTTGACACCTACATAAACATGAACAAAAAACGAGCAGCTTGTAATAACCATCGATCAGATCAGCAGAACGTATTTTATTGTTCTTTGTATTTTAATTTTTGTCATGCTGTACAAGAATTAAAAGGGAGTGATTGTTACTGGTAGCTTTTTTCTTCACTTTTACTTCCTTGGTAGGTGCGAATCAATTGAGAAGCTATGAACCGTGTTTATATTAAAGTTGGTGGGTCTATGTCGAAACGCTTACCTGTGGAACTTTGGGTAGAAGGAATGAAGGAAGGAGGAACATAGCGATATCAAGAATGATATTCAATTTTTAATGTTTTCTGGAAGTACTTGTGAACGTTTTTACGACTCGCTTTTACGATTATGCCCATATTAATTTATACTTCAACAAAGCCATCGGGGAAAACAGTTCCGTGGCGAGCAGCCCATAAATAGAGTTTTTGCTAAGAGTCCCTAGCATTCCATTCCAACGATACAACACAAAACTATGTGACAATCACGAGGCAACCTACAATTTCTTAAGTTCTACCAAAATGGAATCCGCCACGGAAAACTTCGAATTTTAGATCGCTCTACTACCATCACCTTCAGCCGTAAAATCGCGCTACTGAAAATCTTTCACCAAACTTTGTGCCCCACCTTTCTCGTTTCCGAAAAATAATGATCCACAACTTGTGATTGTTCATTAATCATTCTATTTTTCCACATTACCATTCCTTCGGGTCGAACCGATGGAGACTTATCGAGAACTCACCTTTATCATTCAACCATCGCCCCCCTAGGGTCAACATGTCAAACAATCAAGCAAAGGGGCGCCACCTTTCTCGGATCTACCTGTTCACTAGAGTAAAAAAATTATAAGTATCAAAAATGAAGGTACCGTTACAAATGCTGCAAACCTTTAGCGAAGGGCAGTATCGTTTTAAACAGAGCCTGAACTCTGCGACCTACGAAGAACTTGAGGGCCAAAGTTGGGCTAAGGCTAGCAGGTTTCAGCGCGGTCGAAGAAAAGATAAGTTATTTCGACATGTATCTACCTTCAGGCGTATCAAAACCTCCGGCACAGACCTTTTCTACTAAAGGGGATTTGCAACCAGAGCCGTTACGCAAATAATACGCCAATGTTTTCCAATATCGAATATAAAATAACGTTTGCCCCCAACCGGGCTGTAAGTCTTTCGAGATTCGGTTAACTTTGACACTCTGGTCAATATGGCTGAAACACGAGATGGGAAGGAAGGTTTTTAGGCTTTTCAAGGACTTTGTGTCTTGTGGGGATGGTATAGGAAAATCGATTTGAACATTGCCTCCGTGATGGAGCGAATCGACCTCAACAGTGATGGAAAGTTGCCGTGAAGAAGAGGAGGAATTGATACAGCCAGGCGGAACGGAAGGAAAAATCAATTGCAAATCAACCTTTGTCAGAGGGAAATTTATTGCTCCACTGTGCAATCCAGAGTAGGATTCCGATTTCGGTTTGGACTTGAGCGGATCAGCGTTTGTTGAGGCGAATGGTAAATTGATCTGATCCTTCTCGGTTTCTTGTACAACAGATGACCTACTATCCTTCGTCAACACGAGAGGTACAGCCTTATACAAAGTTGAGAAGGGGAGGTTAGAAGGGACCTTCCGTTTGCTGGAGCTCCCGGCACTATTTCCTCGGATCGGTTGGACGATAATTAATTTAGAAGCTAGCACAGTTATCCCATTCACACCACGAAAATAGATACTTGGAGGAAGGATATATCCTTGTCAGATATCAGAATCTCACTCTGTGGCTTTTTGCTCTGCTTTTTGTGAAGCTTTAGGTGTCCTCGCCGTCCATTCCTCGATCCCATTGGATACCTCTAACGGAGGCCTGAACCACAAGGTGATGAATGGAGCATATTTCGCTGACATGATGGGTCGATGGGACTCTTAACTCCCCTCCGCAGTGCCGGTTCCATCATTCTATGAAGTGTATCCTTGGAAATGTAGAAGAAACTACTGACACTCCCGAAAACGAATGACAAAAGGAAGCTCTTCTAGGATGGCTCTGATCAGAGCCACCTGATCCTTATTTACGTGATGAAAGGTGATAAATTGCCAACAAGAGAGCAGCAGGCTAACGTGGGAAAGGAGACAGTTACATGCACCTAATTAATCTGATAAGCAAGCGTAAGCTAGAGGCATTCTGACCTCAATGGAATCTTTGTTAGTTAAATATCTTTTTTGTCGAATGGGCAGACAAACGACTCAGTTACATTTATTATAGCAAATAAAGATTTCCTTTGTATAAAGTAAAGATATCCTACCTATCGAAAATTCATGCAACATGTTTATGGTGGAACTTTCTAACATTTTGCAAATGAAAACACGCAACATGACGCACCGTATGAGCACTCCGGGGATAAGGTGGAACCGTTAAAGCTGGCTCATTTCATAACCATTAAACAGTTTATATGCTCAAATTTTGGTAGTAAGGGTGATCCTGCCGGTATTCACTTATGTTTCCTTTCTTCTTGTAAGTAAAATGAAGTTAATTGAGGTGTCGTTTTACTTCACATTGTGCCACGGTTGGTGGTGCTGAAAATGTGCAAACTTGACTGCCGTAGTTACGCTTCAATTAAAATAAATGGCTCATCATTGTCACGCTCCGCACTAATGCTAACACGTTCTCAACATGAACGAGCCACAAATATAGATACAAAGGTAATTTAGGGAGGCAGAGAGGGTTGAATAACAACAACAAAGTGCGGAAGCTATAGTTCCGTTGTGGCAATGAAACAAAAACATCAGCACGTAGCAACCATTTCCGGGAAAGTAGCTCGTTCACAGCAATCGAGGGGTTACAAAAGTTGTCCGATTTAACACGTTCTCGGAAACCAATGTTATTTAACACTCAAGAATGCTGTTTTCACTATGTGTGTTTGCTACACACGTATTGAAGTAATAATTCCAATGAGCAGTTTTGTTTCCAGTTATATCTTGCTTTCTCCATTCCGCGAACCACTCTTACAGTAACTGATCCGTCAATCAGATTCATTATAAATCATGTTAATTTCAGATGCAATACACTTCATTTAACCTAGGTTAGTCCACGCTGGGAACTTATTTTACACCAATATTGACCTTTTCCAGTATGAACATGATCACTACGTTCCAAATCAAGCGTCAGTCGCAATCAGAACTGTGCACATGAGTTCACCAAATCTATCTTCTCGCACTTTGAATTTTTCTTTCCTCCCCCTTGTCCGGTACACAATGCAAGCTAATAAAATGCATGTGCCAAACTTTCATCTAGTGACATTGTTGCAAATAACCGAAAATCAGCACCACATTCATCCTCCAGTGGTCAGCAGCTGTGTATTCAATTTATTGAATCGTATCACAATCATGTGGGTGAAAAGCAAATATGAAAAATCGTTCACATAACGTATGCATTAAAAAAAATAGACAAATTTTCATCGACGATAAGAAAAAAGTTAACCAGGCTAATTGAATAAAGTAAATTTTATTGTAAAGTTACATCACTGAAGAACTTTAAAAAATATTTTGACGGCCAGTAAGGCGGCCATACGGTACTTGGCCGAAACTTTAGCCATAGCCGACAAAACCAATCGTGTAAGGATGTTTTTCAGTAGTTGTGTGGCCTAAATGACCACCTGCTGCTCCACTTGGGTTTTAAATTGTTGTAATAGATCCTACGTTTAAGATTTATCAAGGTTTTATCAGTTGGAAGTGGTTGAGGGACATAGATAGGGTTATTAGTGCTGGAATCGATTATGAAATTTGACCGAATTTTGTGATTTTCCGAGCACATGTCTTACAGGAGCTTCGGGCCGGTTTGTTTAAGTAACTGGCCTCGATCGCGTCAACTATGTAACAATCTCCATCTTTTCTAAGTTTTTCTTAACTATTTGGCCGGTTGAAGCGACATTTTGATCCAAAAAACGGAATGATTAGGCCATTTTTCGTTATGCCTGTCGTAACGGCCTCTGTTGTCATTTGGGGTCTCGCAGCACAGTCAGTGGTCGGACCAAGGCTTCCAAATGATTTTTCATCCTGTCTCCATAAGTGACAAAATAGTAAAAAATTCATATCAGCTTAATTCGGTGGACAAGAAATGTCTAACAAAATCAAACAAGTTCGTTCCGCTATAGTGCTGAAAGTTTTTACACGTTATCAAACGAAGACGTTTTGCTGTTTTGGACACCGCGGATTCAATTTTAATGATAAAGTTGTCAAACATGTACTGAATTTAGAAGAAATGCTACACTTTATGTTACATTCAACTGGAAGTTGCTAGCGTTTTCCGTTTTTGCAGGAAAAATCGTTAAAATTTGTCTATTTTTTAATGCATACGTTAAAAGGGCTCCCATAGGAGAACCTGTTGCAAACATGCAAAAACAGTTGAAAATATAATAACACGCGGATGTTACACACAATGAAATTCATCCTCTTTCGCTTTTCGGTACTCTTATTACTCCAAGTTCAGTTCTCTTGCGGAAGTGACCACTAAAATTGATTTACTTCCACGGCTTTGTGGTTATTTTATTGCTTGCTTTAATCTTTAATAAAACGCTAAACCCAACGGAAAGTTCACAGTTAGCAAAAAATGGAATAAAAAGAACTGTTGAAGGCCAAAGTTGCATAGTGCTATAAATTTTTTTAGTTGAGATACTGATTTCAATTTCGTCGCAAATTTTGCTTCCTGTCCGATGCGTAACAACGCTGAACTGGATGTCTTCGAAAAGAAACGCCAAAATCCTGTGCATGACAAAAATCTTCTGCGATCCATCTCTTGATGTTAAATAATATGATAACTAACGCACTTATGCCAAATGTAGATAAGAAAGTAGACTCGAAACGAAACGTTGCATCTGATTTTACCTCAAAATCATTTGTCCCAAAATGTTTTGAATTTTTTTTTATAAAAAATTGGAGCATTCTAAATTAATTTTATTGCCCTCCATTAATACGTTTTCTTTTTGAAAAGCCGATGAAGTCGACCTTTTCCGGTTTTCAGCGTTTTGTTTGATTGTGTGGGCGTTTTGTCTCATTTCGTCCATTCTTATGCTCTGGCTGAAGTAATGTTCTACAAAATTACACTCAACCTGAATGAAAATCCAGGTCCAGAGAGCAAAATACAGTAAACAAAGATGCACGCTTACTCGGATTTTGGAAAGTATTAAAAGAAGAAAAGTATAAGAACTTGTGAAAATTACAATGAAAATCCTCCTCAAAGCTCAGTGATTTCAGTTAGTGACTTGCAGGATTTCTAGTGGATCGAACGAAATGATGCATACTGTATCGGCCTTTCGGCATGAAGTCCAAAGAACGTGTTCGGGATGCTTTCGTCAGTTTGTGTAGTAAGATGTTTTCCTCGACTAACCTTTCTCACCCACCCAGTGAGAGGGGTTCAACATAAAAAGAAAGATCGATTCAAGTGTGTCTCAAGGACAATGTGTCTGTATTGGACCAGAGGAGCTTTGCACAGACAGAGCAAATCAACCCTCCATCAATGATGTGCCCGTCTAAGATTTGAGCGCGAACGTGAACGCAATAGATTTTCATATACGATGAGCCAATCTTGGTGCTTTTAAACATTTCAAGAAAGTTAGAGACCTTGACATCCTTTTAGCTTGAAGATCATAGCGATGAACTGGATGCAGGGTTTGACAATCTGGTTTGATCGAATAAATATTTCTATTTTTCAACATAAGTAAGATAGGGAATAAGTATTTTATTATTTTTCAAACTCCTTCTGTGGAACAAAGGGAGAAACAACTTTTAAAATGTCAATTTTTAACAACAATTTTTCAAAAATTTTTGTTTTGCACATTCGATCAAAATGTCAATGTGGTTTCTACCATCAAACTCAAATTCACTGGTTTTTGAGAACCATAACCAAAAGGTTTAAGCCACAATTTCGTCAGAAAACTGGTTAATTGCTTGTCGTCAACAACGAATGCCAACGATGGCATCACAATTTGCTACATCGCCTAAAGAAAATTTCAGCATCCAATATACATACATCATAACTGGGCAGCGCTATCCATCATGCCAAACATACCGAAAACAATGCGAAGAATGAACCACGAGGATCAAGAAGCTTCTACAGTAAAATAAAAACTGTTCCGTTGTATACGCGCAAGGGTTCAACTTGCTAGAAAACACCCTAAAAGACAATGACCAACTAATTTTACGTCAAAAGTTTTTCCCAACGCGTCGTTCGTTTCGTCAGTTATGAAATGTTTTATTGTACCCGTGTCACTAGAAATGCTTTGTCAGAGAAGAAATCTACCATCTTGAACAGGTCTGGATTTCGTTTTGAAATTGGGAAACCTACTTTGTCGATTACTAGACAACTCTTTTCCTATCTGCTTTACGATCCATTGCAAACTTTGAAAGCACTGGATATTCATGTTGTTCAGCAACGGAGTGAATTTTCGTGTTATTTTGCAGCTTTTCTCGCACACTGATTGCTGTTGCGACAGCTTACAATACTCATTCAGGATTGTTCTTTATCACTTTTTTTTATTCATTCCATTCTGGTTGAAGGTGACGTCTGTATGTGGTCAACACGTCATCCCAAGAGTGAATTCAGAATCACGTCATCCAAAACGTGAAGGGGGAATCAGAATGGTATGTCCACCCTGAACGGATTATCCTGGTCACCACATGAGGTTTCGACTCGTGAGGACTTTGTCTGTGCTCCATACCACACTTACATTTACTTCTCATCCATCAACATGGCACATAACGCATCGTTGCTTCCCTTAACGTTGGAATTTTGCTCAGAAAAGGAGAAAAAAGCCCTTTGATATCGGGGGCATCGAAAATCGGCTTTTAACGGTCTGTTGTCACATTGTCATTAATTTTGACCGGTTGATGTGCTGTTGAACTGCCACAAACCTAAAAGAGGATTTGCTTCAAACTCTTACATTCAATGGAAAATCCTTCCAACGGATTCCCCAAGAGGAAACATCAACTGTTTCGCTCCAGTTGTTTCGATATATTTCTATTCCTGACTTTTACCCTATGGCGTGATCTTTTCATCCGACCGAAAAGCTTACGTCCGAATTTCAAGGAGGTAGTAGGATTTTCAATGTCTATTTCTTCGCTTCATTTCGTAAAACATCAGTCTGCTGGAATTTTCACAAATAAAAACAATTCCAAAAAAACTGAAACCTGTTTTCACTTTCAGCATCTATTTTGGCAGTTTTAAATTTATTTGCCTGTTCTTCGGGCAAAACAATTAAATTTTTTTTCTTACCATAAATCATTAACTTGGTCAATTTTAAATTGCGTCTTTCCGTGTAGAGTGAAATACCTGTACGCTGATAATTCAATCAAAGTTACGCTTGCACTCACCATGTTGCTAGAAATAAAATGAATGTAGATTCACTTAATTGGTTCTCCTGCAGCAGCGAGGTGAAAGCATGGTTTGCCCGGCAGAACCCTGGGGAGAAATTTAATTTAGAACGACCAGTTGTAATCAACTCTAGAACGCTCCTTTCAACAACCGTGGATTGCTGAATCATATAACTTAATTTCTGGGAACAACTAACTTTACCGCGCTGGTGCAAAGTTCCTGGCTTGGCCTTACTCCATCGGTGAGCTTGTGAACACAGGGAAACAGCTACCAAAACTGGTGGATGACGAAAATTTGTCCAACTACATGGAACGACTTGGTACCCCTGTTTGCCTCCGACATGAGCGGTAATTGAGTGAGTTGGTTATTGCTACAATCATTCCATTCGGAATGCAAAAACTACTATCCGTTGCAATGCACTGCGGCCAAATTCGTGCCGATACCGAGCCTGTAAAATGAAAACCACCAGGCGCCTCCATTGTTTGTCGATCGGACACCACCCGATGGACGAAAAATTATGGAAATCAGGACAAAAGTGTCCAACACAACCAGCTAATTTTAGAGAGCAATTCGTGAAAATTTATGTTAATAAATCAAATAAACCGACGTGTACGTTAACGGTAACCCATGGTAGAATATACATTTCTCGGCAATGAAACGAACAGTTTTATGTAACAATTCGTATGAAACATGGAGTACGTTTTTTGATTTTTTGACATTCATATTTTTGACCGAGATTTTTGTTTTTGGTTTACCGAAGACATTGGAATACGAAATGCTTTACTTTTCATGTTAAAATAGATGTAAAGTTTAGTGACTAACATACACTTCTATCAGTCCATGCACTTATCACATATAACGAACCCTTGCAATCCTTCGAAGAGACATTCCAACCAAATCGAGCTAATTTCACGATTGACTGCTTTCATAATAAAGCATCATTAACATAACCCATATGATCCTTGTCGATGTAAAGATGAAGAAAGGTTCTGGCTAGGTACTAAAAATAGCAACTTTGAAAAAGCAACTGTATACGCGCTCGCTTTTGATAGCACGCAAAAGCCATTATCAACACGTATCCACAAGAATGTGGGTACCTTTAATGGAACAGGTGAAGGAGAAGTCGTATGCATTAAAAGCATTAAACTAATCGCGATCATCAATCTAACCCATTTCTCCATTAAACATGTTTTTTTGGTCTTTGTGGTCAAATAGCAGAACTATACTTCATGGTTCCAAACAAAAACTGCATGACTTCGGAAAGTCAATTAACTTATATTTGCAACAACACCTCGAACACCTGGCGTGTCAAATATTGGCAGTATTAAAGTTCATTGAATCGACATTTTCGGTAAAAAGTGGGGCTTACACATGTTCATCACTTTTTTTCTTTTTCTTTTCAGCGTCCGGTATACGATACAAGATCTCGGGCGGTAACATAGGCAATGTGTTCGGCATACGCAACACGACCGGTGCTCTGTACGTGGCAAAGGCGTTAGATTACGAGAAGCTTAAAAAGGTAAAGGATCTGCAGCACGAGTCACAATATGTGTGAAGCAAGAATCCTCCTGCGAGATTTTTGCTCAACCTTTTGTTAGAGTCTACCTTTGGAAGTGATGGATCGCTCTCGACGCCACATGTGTATCTTTTTTTATTTTTCTCTTACTTTCTCACCAGTACGAGCTACGCCTGACAGCATCGGATAATTTCAAGGAAAATGACACCACCGTACTGATAAACGTTCGAGACGTAAACGACAATCCACCAGTGTTTGAGAAATCGTCATATCGCACACAAATCACCGAAGAAGACGACCGGGGCCTACCGAAACGTGTGTTGAGGGTAAGTAGAGAATTTTGGGCCGGTGATGGGATGACCGGCATCAGGGACATGCAAGGTACAAGTTCGCCATTGGGTTTAGGTTCTCCCTAGGGATGAGCCTTTCAAACACCACAGGAAACAGCTTATTTATGGACGATTGATTATATCCTGCCAATGGGAGATTTCATATAGAACCGATAGTGACTGTAACTTTAAACCATTCCTGCTAATGACCAATGGAAGGACTCGCTACGTTATACAAATACCTGGTAACGGAAACGCATGCTAAAAATCTCTTCAAAATAATGAAAGGATCGAAGGTAACGAAAGGATCGAACACCTTTTAAATTGGTTAATGCAAAGTCTCTTCCTTTTTTGTAAATTTGGACAAGCAGTAAGACGGTGTCTAGGTAAAATGATTTTATTTGGAAAGGTAGCCTAGACTATCTATCATTCGAGTCTTTCAAAGTACATAACGACTGCCAGTTTTCCTCTGAGACCCTTCTGGAAATTTGATTCAAAACTACTAGTTTGCAGACCTTCCGGGAAATTTTAAACGAAGGTCGTGCACTCAATCTGACGACCAATGCTCAATATTCGAAGAGAGCTCAAACAATAACGAACAATACCACCCCAATTGAGCTAGACCGCCCGGTTTAGTAGTAAAATACACACATTGTACTGCCTTTTTTTCGTGGAAGGATATCCTGAGTGGCAGAGTGATTTTCCTGACGCTACCAAATTAAGTCAATCTGCCTTCGGCAAAATGATAACAAATGGAAAAGGTTCACCACCGAAACTTTGCTCTAGCAAACGAAAGTATCCAGCTTGTGCGATTTGCTATCAACCAAAACGAAGGCCCAACTTTGAAGCAAACAACTCGGAAAGTCATTTAAAATTGATAGTAATCGGGCATTTCAATAACTTACACGCAATCCATTTCGCCTATCGTATTGAAGGATCAAACACTTCCGTTTGCGGCCATCCAGTTGACAGCAATAACCGTAGCAATGTAATTAGTTGTCAAATTTAGAGGTAAGCTAATGAATCTGATTCTAAACAATCGTACGAAGGAAGAGGAATAATTGTGATTTCTCTAATTGTCACAATTTTCCAGCTCATTGTCAGGCACTTTTTACGTTCCCAACGACAGCAAGCCTAGGCGCCTAAGAGAATCGCCACCCATTGCCCCATTTTCCAATTAATAATTTAGTAAAATGGACGACAGCCTACAGCAGAATGCTACACCAGGAATGAGTACTGCCGATGATAAGCTGCAAACGATGCGCCCCAAGGCATCGTGAACTCGTAAACTCATGATGCTTCTGGAACAAGGCTGCCATTTGAATGTTCGATTCATCGAGGGAAAACCCAGAAAAGCTTCGGGGGTTTCCAATAAAATTGCGTCCTCTGCTGTTTCAAATTTTCCTGGGCAAAAACACCCCTGGACGACGTGGAGGAGAAAAATAACAATAAATATTAAATATTTATACGAATAATAAGCATTAAAAATAATGGCCTTGCTTTGCAACATTCCCAGTAGAATTGAAACAGTGGGATGGCAAATGGAATTTGGCGTGGAAGTGCAAAACTGTATATGGTACGTGGGATGCTCTAGTGGCCACTCTCAATGGAGCAATAGGTTTGCAAAACCGGACTGTAAAGGACATAGGAATGAAAGGGATGCCTAATTTGAGGATACCCGAATGAGCCCGGAAAGGAATCATAAGGAAATGGATGAACAGCAAAATAAAAAACAACACAACGGCAAAGTCAACCGAAAATTCCCAAATCACTGAGGCATAATAACACTTCCCGGGTTCCACAAGTCCCACAGAATGTTCTTGGTTTCGGGCTTTGGAGAAACACTGCAACTAAAAGAGAAAAGAAAAGGATAAAGGCACATAAAAATTCCTCTGGGCCTGCCTTGGCCGGGCTTTCGGTCAGGCACGATAACTCCGAGCACCAGAGAACATACACAGAAAGGCACCAACAAAACGGGACAACAAGATTTAAATATCTTCTACATTTTCCTTCCCCCAAATGCGAGCATAACCACTGGATCACCATGAGAAATTTGCTCAACAATGTGACGGTGAATTTTTCAATGCAATTTTGAGGAATGTAAAAGTGCCTGCGGTCCTAAACGTAGGAAAAACAACCCCTACTCTTAGCTTGAGGTTTGTCTTGTAACATTTAAAGCTTTTAACAAACGAATCAGCTTTTCTTTATTAAACATATTTGATCTTCCCTGCGAAGCCACATTGGGCATCGTATTTAAAGAAAATTGAAGTTTTTAACTAACAAATATTAAGGTATACAAGATTGTTGAAGCATTGTAGGTTTTCAATGTTCCTTCACATGGCAGTGATGCATGAACACTGATGAACAGGCACTCGTAATGAATTTCCAAGGGTTGAAGTTAACTACTTTTCTTGGGAGATGTAGTCTTTCAATATTGATATTACAGTTTAGTATTTCATGAAGCTTTTCGTGACATTTTTTCGAGAGTATTTCAAAAAATTATCGCGTGGATTAAAAACACTAGAAACAAATAATTGATTAAAGGTGATATTTACCGAATTAAAATTAATTAAATCCATCCAACGCACCCAGACCATTGAATGATGGTTTAAATGAAACTCCATTTACGTTGATGAAATTACGCTCCACCAATGTTACGAGCCCTTTATGCACACCGTCTCTCAAACAAATGCAGTATTGACATTAGCACGAAACTCATCCTCATCGATAGTGCTACTCACTCTATTGACATTATCATCCGTTGCAATTGATCGAACTGGGCACAAGTTCACAGAAAATGTCATTCATTTTCCATTACAATCAAATCCAATTAGGACATCCGCCCAGTAACCGGGAAGCATTTCTTTTTTGTGTATTATTGTGTAACCTGTTGGCCTCCGGGAAGAGGACTGAACAGGGTTGAAGGCAATGTTCGTTATGTAATCATCGCGGTCATTTGCTCTAAAGGTGTTTGTCGGTTTCATTTGGCCGACCAAAACAAATACCTCGTCGTACCTGTGCGTTCAAGTTAAAGGTTTGCAAATTAGGGGTTTCCTGTTTGCCTAATAGCGTTACCTAATCTGATTGTTTAATTTGAAATCCATTCAACACCCAATCGTACAATCCTGGACGGATATCCGCCTTCGAACCTTTCTGCCAGCAATTTGCATCCTGTTCTTGCATTCAACCATTTCACTTTATTTCGGCTTTAATTAAATCACCATTGCAATCATCACTTGCGCTCCAATTTGCTCTCTTGGTACGATGAATAAGACTCGGGGGCAACGGGTCGGATCGGCAAGTGGATTGGATTCGCAAATAAAAATGCACCTCTTCTACGAAGTGCTTTCATTTCGTGAATCTCAATTTTAACCCATTATGTCCCGCTAATGTTTTTTCGACCGTGTTTTAAGCTTTTGCAGGATCAGAATTGAATGTTTCGTATTTTTCGCTGTTTATCGAATTTTTCATACTTATTTTCTTTAAACCAGTTTGAAAATTCACCGCCAATCGACTCGCATGTGGGTGTGCTTGTATATAACTCTATTTAGTAGGTGGTTGGAAACGCGTGAACTATCGTTGGCCCATTTGCAACAAGAGGCGATAATTCATGCGATGGAATAAATCTCCCTATCTGCCCGGGACCAGCCCTAAGCTAGAGCGCACCTTGCTCTAGGCCAATAAAACCTAAACTTCCCTCGATAGCAGTGTAAGTGAATGTATGTGGGTTCAAGTTGGCGTTCTCTTCAACACGGTGCAAAAATTCCGCTTTCGGGTTAAATCCTTACCGACGAGGCGATGGGATTAATGTTAGGAGGAAATTTTATGAACGCAGTTTGGTAAATATATCAAATGACATAAATAAGCCTCTGCCGGGTCGTTTACTCGTACGAAACGTGGATAGAATGCGACAGAAGGAGGAGTTTGCTCGGTTAGTACAAACCACAAAAATCACGGTTTTGTGCAGTTCAAGGTTGTGTCTCGGGAGGCTTGATTGTCCTTCACCTTTTAGAGGATCCCAAATCCTGTGCGTTTGGGTGGGGCATGTCGACTGCCAATTACGGATTTATTGAAGATGAAAATATCTATTAGATATTAGATTTATGTAAATTAAGAAGTAGAAATGATTCACGTTTTTAAAACATTAATTAAAATGTTTGTTGTAAATCTTATAATAAACCTAGAACGCAAAGAGTTAAGGGTTTTTTTGAAAAAGTCTTTATCGGCTATTCAAATTTTCGTTCAGTTTTAATATCTAATTGTCTACATTAAAAGTAGTTAATAATTTTCTTTATATTTAGTATCGTTTTCATCATCAAAAGGCAGACACCATGAAATTGATAGACTACACTTTGGAACATATTTTTTACCACTTCTTGTTTAATGTACTTTTTGTATAATTTAACGTTTGAGTTCTTCAACATTCTAACATTGCATGGTGCTTTAGTAACAAGGCGTTCACAAATAGTTGATGGTAAAACTTCGCTTTTGATTACTTGTAAACTTCTCGAGAACAAGCAAGCTTGCTCATTTACTTTTTTCTTCCAATCAAAGCTCAATTGTGGCCGTTTGACCGCCTGAAGGGCCCTGAAGTCCAATCTAGTATAAGTTTAATTTCACTTAACCTTCACTTACCGTCTGCCTCAACTCTTCCGCTCGTGCCCTAGGGCACGCTCCGTACTTCATGGACACTAGCCTCGAATCGATCTGTTCGCTCGGAATAAATAATTTATGCCAACTTTATATTCTTCTTTGCACCACTGTTGCTTTGGAAGAATTTTCCGACCGCAAAACCGGTCAGTCCGATTGGGCTGTGTATTTGTGCGGTGTCAGCTAGAAAACTTTTAGCTGTAGAGTTTCTTTGCCAAAGCTGTTTTCCAGCATTCATGCTGGAAGGTTGGTCGGTGGGAAAAGTCCCCACTGTGACCGAGCGAAGACCAGCAAAGAAAAGCCCTTTGAGCAAAACTTCTAGCCTGAGACACATAATGGTCATTTGTTTTCGGCCTAGGCTGACCGATACATGGCAGAGTCCTCTAACGTTTTTTTTTTTGTTTTCGGCATGGGTTTTCATTGGTTTTTGGTTTCTGGAGGTGGGGCAGGGTGATTACCGCAAACGATTTTTGCGATTTGAACTTATATCTTCTACCAAATGGATGGAGCACCACGATTGCCACTTTACGCCATTGGAAGGCGTTGATTATTTCTGCTATAAAGAAAACGTAGGGACAAGCGAATTTTGAGGGTGTATGACGAAAAATCTTTATGCCTTCTTCCACTTGCTTGCTCAGACCGATCGGTCACACAATTTCCGGTTCTTTCATTAACTGATATTGCTAATGAAAAAAACCTCCGGTGCTCAGAATTCACAACCCTTGTCCAACGAAGGATGACCACTAGAATCTTAGGAGTATCGGCCTCACCTGCAACCGTGGTATCCGAAAGGAATGGTCGATTTTCATTGGCTTGAGCCAACGCAGTTGTATTGGCCAATCTAGTGAAATAGGAATCACTGATCCCGGTTAGGACAGAATCATTATTGGTTTAATGTTCACCAAGCAAAAAGGGAGAGAGTAGAAAGTAGGATGCGCGACGTAATTAAATATCATTTGTTTAGTTTTAATTTCTTTTAATCTTTTTCACGGTAAATTTTTTGACATTCATGTACATTCGATGCAATCGGGACTGGTAGGTTTACCGACTCATGTTTATACTTCCTGCTCCTGGAAAAAATGAAGGAAACTGTTAGGGGAAAATAAGCAATGAAGGTTTATTAGCTTACAACGAAGTGGATAGAAACACACCCACTGAAACCCATACGTATACATAAATACGAACAGCCTACCAAGCTGCACCTCGATAGCCTCGATGGGGGAAACATTAAATATAATTTCCACCAGAATTGAAAATGTCGATGAAAATGGAATGCCAGTCGGGGCTCCGTTGAAGACAAAAGTAAATAAACTATAGTATAAGATATTAGAGCCGCTGACATGTAGCCACTGTCGTACCAGTTCAGCGTCAAGACGCATCTTTGGTTGGTTCATACAGCAAACGATAAGATGTTCGGTCGATCATTCCTTTTTGCATAAATTTATTGGAATTTTAAGTAATATTTCTAGAGAAGAATTCATTCCTGAATTTGTGCAGAATAGTTACAGCATTTTCTGTATTGCTTTCGGGTAACATTGCAGGGAGAAATTGTTTTGTTTGCATGCATCCACAATCTTCAATATGGGGATGGATAAGTTTCTGAAAAGGAAAATTCCCTACCAGATTCGAGTGCTTCCTTGGCTGCATACATTAGGATCGGGAATGGCATGTTTACCCAAAACATGCACCAATATGCCTGCACAGTCTTGTCGCTGTCATCCGATAACAAATACAGCAGTGCGCCAGATATAAGCATATGGCGTTACCAAGTGCTAAAAAATGCTAAGCTTTTTTCCTCGTCAAAACAAACAAAACTTCCTGCTCCGGGAAGCAACTCTTGTGTATGGCTAACGTAAAGTACCCGAATGGAGCACCCTTCGTTCATCCTTTTATGGTCACTGAGAAGTAAGTATTCCCCGTTCTTACATTGCTTCTCCGTGCTACAGGCGGTGTGCGTTCGTTCATGCAATTTTTCTATTGCAGCTGCTCTTGTTGCAGAATTAGCAAAAAGTGCATCGCAGAAATCTACAACGCTTGGTTTGAAAACAGCTTTCCAAGCTAAGTAAATAGTGCCGGCTTTGTTTACCCGTCTGTAAGTGAAAGATAAAAGTGTATAATACAGATGCAGTAGCGTCAGTGCCAGTTGCACTGGAATCTGTTTGAAAAATAAACATGGACACATAAACATAAAGAAACAAAAAAAGCATCCAACATCTTAGCACAAAAGACGCTAGTATACGTCTCTCTTTCGGAAAGCAACTCAATGGAAACAGCAAACAATGAACGACAGTCGCCTCGCTGAGTCAAAGTTTCCTTTGCTCAGCTGAGCAAAAATGGTTGCAAACATTCCCGAAAGAGAGTTGCAGCTGCAAGGGGATTCTAGAGACAAATATTACAATTGCCAGTATCCCAGTTTTACAAGCTCCATGCAAGTTGGTACATGGTATGCCATTTGTGTGCTATTTGTGTTGCATGCGCTTATGTTGCTCGTAGAAAAAACCTGACTATTCTGTTCACAACCGTTGTTTTAGCAATGTTTCGTTTTTCTAGCACGAAACAAACGCTATAGTAGAGAAAAGCCATTGTTGAGATTGTGTTGTTGAGTGAATGGCAATCGTCACCTAACATTATCGTAATTGATTCAAAACTTGTTGATCATATCTATGTTTTATTTTTACAACTCGTGCTATCAAGGAACTGTTATGACTCATATTAAAAAAAAATTGTTTCATGATGAAAGCAAAATATGGTAAGAAATGTGTTTCTTTATAGTACTGCTTTCGTTTGAAATGCTGATCAGCAAACATCATCACCACAATTGAAATGCACTTACGAATTCCAACATCGGAAAACCCCAGCCTCAAGCTAGTTAAGTGACGGACCGTTTTCAAATTTCCACAACTATATTCCATCAGATTTACCATCTGAGGGAAAATACTTATTGAATACATCAGCTTCGTTCTGAACAAAAGCACTTATGTGAACATAAGTTCCACAAACCAATGGAACTTCATAATGTGTGTCTACTCTTGCAAAAGACGATGCCATTTTAGAGTGCACAATGCCTTTTCTAATTTACCTTTGATCGAACTTTTGCCCATTAGCCACAGAAAGCTTTCTCCACTCTGTCCACCATCGTTAATCAAAAGTACGATCCATCTACTCCACAGCAAATAGATTTACCCGCTAACTCATCCTCCTGAGCGTAGCCAAACTAAACGTGCGGAAAACTCAAGTGACAGAAACTGTTTAGCTTCAGCCAATGTTAACTCGCTGGTACTGCTTCGGCGCTTCGGTGCGTTCCATGGAAAAGCTACACATTGTGCACCATAAACTCTGAGTAAGGGCACACATGCAGTCCACCCGGTCGTTAAAGTTAGATTCGAAACTTTATCGTACCACTATTTACTGTCGCCAGAGGCACTGTGTCAACGGGGCAACTTTCGGCGTGGCTTATTGTTTTCCCGCCCCAAATGGCACCCACCACAGTACGTGGAAATCTCATCAGTGACCAAGATTTTCTTTTCGAAACCTGCTTTCCTTTCCAGGACCAAACGCAAACGTCACTTCATGTTTCATTATATTCACCCAAATCGTTACGACATTTGGAAACCTCCCTCCACTTAACCAAGGAACGGCACGGTGTCGTAAATGGCATTCGGTACCCTGGAACGGGTTTGGGAAGGTTTTGCCACCTTTTTCCCGTTTATGGTAGTTTATATAGCTTGGTTACATGTCGCTGAAGTTCACTTATCAAACAGCCTATAGAAAAACAGTTTTACGAAGAAGAAATGAAAGCACATGCGAAACCCATCTGTTCAACTGGAAGTGGAACAATACGAAGCAACGGGAATGGTTAAACAAATTGTTCAATAAAATGAGAAGTGAAGTCTACCAGAAACGCGAACAACAACGCGAGCAAACAGGACCCACATCCTCACGAAATCACGTCCGTGCAGTTTCGGGGCCATAAAAGGTTGCATCCCATGACGTGCCTACGAACTTTTGCCATTTGTGGAACATTGTGGAACAAATAAAACAAACTAAAGCCATGGCGTTCGGGTCAAATTTACGGATCACAACCCATCGCCAATTGCAAACATGTCGATGCGATCGTAAAACATCGATCCTTGAGACGAACTGAACCCAACAAAGGGAGATAGAGAATGAAATGAAAAGAACCTCACACATTCACGCGCAACGAACACCACATTCAAACTCCCAGTTTGTGAAAATACAGATCTGCCATAAAGACGAGCGTAACTTATATTAGCTCCATTACGACCTCCGTCGAATTCGTCCCAAACAGAATTCAAGCAAAAGAATTCCCGAATGATCGCTTCGACGTAGTTTTCGTCGGTTTCACATTGTACGGAAACTGTGGAACTTCGGAAAGGCGTAACGCTCCGGACGTTCTCGAGTCGATCCGTTTGACTTTTGACCCGGGCAAACAAATGCTCCGCCTTTGTCCGCAAGCAACGCGCGGAGAACAGGAGCGCTCAAGTTGGAGCACTTTTCGCGCAAGAATGTTCGATTGCCGTCGAGTGGGGAAGCATAAAGGATGCTTTTCAATTGCGAACCCGGGGCCAACTTCTTGCCGCACTCAATTTTCCCGCTTCCGTCCCGTTTTGAGCAGGAGAAAATGTTCCCGGGCCGGAGAATTCCTCCATTGTCTAGTCGGCTTGTCCGGAACCGGAGCTACAAAATGGTCGAACAAACCTCTCCTCCATTCAATGGTTCGTCCACTCAACCGCTGGCCCGTGCGAGGATGTAAAACTTCATACGAACAGGGTTAGTGTATGCCCGGCATTCGGCTCTCGAACTACACGGAAAAGCGCTTTAGGTTGACGTTTTGCTGATCAAAGAAGAAACTTTCAGGGTCTGCAAGAAGGGGCCTGAGCATGACTATGCTCTCCTTTGCCAAGATGTCATTCCTCGAAACGGTCTGTACGTGTATGGAACGAACGCATGATTTCTAGCTGCTCCCTTAAGATAGATTGTTTTTTTTCTCATTAGTGCTTCTCGTAAGCCACCGTTTCAGCTGGCTTTCAGGTCGGATATACAAACGGCCTTCGGACGATGGAAGACACTTATCAATTTTATTGCCACCAAAGAGTTCAATTATGGCTTTGACCCTTACACTGGTCATCCATGGATCGAGTGACACCACGTGCGTATAGCAGAGGATTGCTTTATGACCCCCCGACGTACACACGTAAACTCACAGCATGTCCGCCAGCATGATCGTGCAGATCCGACTCCAGTGTCCAGGGTTTATCTTGCCATTCCCACCACTTGCCGCGAACCCCTTAACTCCCGTCGTGCTGCAACGGATCGCTCCGGGGTCGGATGCCTTCGAAAAACATTTATTTAATTTATGGGATAGTTCGACCGACTTTCCGGACGCAACTATGCTCGAGCTTACGGTGACGATGATGATGATATTGTACTTTGCATTGGCTAGAAGGTAACGGGTCAACTAATGGATGGCATGTTCCGGGCATGGCCGATGGCAGAGTCAAAGCCGAGGTTGTTTACTGTTGGATTTGCAGTATGGAGATACCGTTTCAAATGGGAATAACAAACATGAATCGCACCGACCGGACAGCTTGGGTGAATCTTTGCGAGATATCATAGTTTAGTGCAGGGGTCGGCAAAGTCCGTCCCGCGGGCCAAATCCGGCCCGCCAACTGATTTTATCCGGCCCTTTAGAACATTTCAGTGCAACATGTGAAAAAAATTCAATTCTTGACGGATTTGTTCACAATATCACTTATGTTGTTTCCCAAAAATGCACGTTGAAATTGTTGAACGAGGTCTCCAAAGGCATACTCATACACTTTTTTACACTTTTTCTATAGTATTTTCATGATCGCTCGACAAATTCCATGTCTCCAGCGCCAAAATAATGTGTCTATTTTACTCCCAAAGTCAAGGAATACAACTTTCGACACCTTTATGAAATATAAATATAGAACACAATATTCAAAAGTTTCCATAAAACCTCGACATTTGAGATGAGGATTAATTTATAGCAAAGAAAAAAATAATTTACGGTACACAATGAACCAAAAGTTTTATGTTGAAAAAGTACATAATCCAACAAACATAAGGCCACATGGTTCAAATAGTTAAAGGTATTAAGTTCAAATGTTTCATTTTATAATACAGTTTTATGTAATTTTACTATTTAAAAAAAAGATACTCGATTTAAAAAGGGGTTAATATTATTTTCAACACATTAAGCCATGGTTTAAGGTATCCGGCCCGCACTTGCGAGTTCTTTTCCATCATCTGGCCCTTTTCAAGAAACGCATGCCGACCCCTGGTTTAGTGGGACAAAAACCAGTCACTAGAAATTCAGCGAAATACAAAAGATTTGAACCGAATCAGCTTGTTTTTTATAGCATTTTTTTAAATGGTTGATTTGATTCTGAAACCTGGAAATCAACGCAGATCACAATTAA
The DNA here is from genome assembly GCA_000441895.2 of Anopheles sinensis. NCBI lineage: Eukaryota > Metazoa > Arthropoda > Insecta > Diptera > Culicidae > Anopheles > Anopheles sinensis. The sequence goes on from KE525421.1 coordinate 1,492,534, forward strand.
AATTGATCAACTTGATTAAACAAATCAAATGAAATTCTCAATGTCTCCATCCGTGCAAATATGTGTATTTTTTAAACTGTGTGTACAATAGAATCGAAAAAAATTAAAGCCATTTCTTTTTCAACTACGCTCCTTTAATCCACTTTATGCTTTATCATATGGTTCACGTAACAGTTCTCATTAAAAAATAATGCAACGTAATTCTTTGTTGTTTGCCAGGCAAGTCTGAACTTTCAAAAGAAGAATGGAAAAAAATCATAAAACCACTCATCCCACGGTAGCAGAAGAAGCATGGGGAGAAAATATCTTGTAACATGCAATTACTCTTCGTTCGATTTTTCTCATCGCTTTGCCTTTCACACTTGGGCTGGCGCTTGTAAGCATAAACTTATTTACCAAGATTGCACCAACCCCCGGCGACATACGTGGGAAATCCCGTCTTGCCTATCGGGCGAAAGCTTGTCGATATTGTTTGCCCGAACCCGTTTTCCACGTGACTTCCAGCGGAACGAGTTGTTTCCCCGGTTACGCTCATCGGCGTAGGGAACGACGATAACGACGATAATAACGCCATCGTACGTTCGGTTCGAAAGCTTTGCTTCGCTTTTTCCTCCCTGTGGGAAAACGGCAATGTTTCATCCATTTCTGCCTGACGTAGAATCTGGCTGCGTTCTTCGATGATTTCGTTTTTTTTTCTGCCACTAAGAGGGAACGGCACAGCAAAAACCAGAGTTGGATGATCGAACCGGGCACGTTTTGCCATCGTTTCCTACTTACGTCAGCTGGTCCCGGTAACGTCAGACTCCTACCCTAACGAGGAGGTAGGATAAATATTAACAAGCTTATGACGGGGTAAAAGATGTCATTACGAAAATTCTATCCTGAAAAATGCTTCTCCCGGCCATCGAACGACAGTGATCGTTATTTAAGGGTAGTCTTGCTGTCGTACGATACTCCCTTGAACCATGACTTTGCGGAGCAAATTCCGTTAGAATTAATCCAACTAAAGTCGAGTGTCGTTCCCAGTTCGACGTACAGGGTATTGCATCCTTGGCATTCGTATGCACTCAAGTGCAATGTGGTATGAAGCGTAAACAAGGACGAACCTATTTTTACCAACATTCTAGCAATCTGTGCGAAAATGTTGCCTGCTGGAATGCTGAGGGTGAACATTTGAGTTCCGTTCCAAAGTGATGCCATGTGGGTTCTATGCTGCATGGTGGAAAAAGAAAGCAAGACAGGTTTCACCATAAGCCTTCATATCAACGTCATGTCGTACTGTTATACTTGGACGGCATGGTGTGTTCGTGTTAACTTTCCCACGCACAAGTTGGTGCGTTGGGTGATGATTGATGGACCAGCCGTTACAATTTATAACGAACCCCGGTTTACGGCGTGCGTGAGTTAGCGAATCAACGGTCGCTTTCCGAGAACGAATCGTCCAGTGGTGTCTTGCAACATCCTGGCAAGCTGCCTTCCGGTTGGCATATCGTGTAATTATGACATATCACCAAATTTAACGCCTTGCCATTGGTGCTGGCGGTGGATTCTCTTAAATTTTGCACGAATGGGGAAATCCGGGGAAATCCGAATGTTCTAACAGAAGGTCAACGATTTACCAACTTCACCAAACCTTGAAATCTGTGTAAGAAAGTTTTAAATGAATATAAATGAACACCTTTTCCATACAGTTCCCGAAGTTCTACCAGAATCTCGCACACGACTCTCCTTCACTGCGTATCAAGTCGTCGCATTAAAGTTCTGCCCTTGGCACATTTTAAGGTCGTCTGGGAAACTCCGGCATTTTACATCCCCACGAATTTTCTTAAACTGCGGCTCTATTATTTGCATAAATTTGGTATTCTTTTCCGACTTTCAAATCTATTTAAAGAGAGGCGGAAGCCAGAAGTCATTTAATGGAAGTTTTGTCGCTCGAATAATAATAGAAAAGCGAAAGATAATGGCTTCCTGAAAACGCTTCGAGGTCACCGGGACACACTGGGCGGTAGGAAAATAAGGTAGATGCGTTGTATGGAAAACTTTCCTCACAAGGCCATTGGGAAGCGAATGAATCTTCATTAAAATTTACATACTAACTAGCAGAAAACAGTTGTTCGTTTGCTCGTTTTCCACCTTTCTACGAAATTGACATTAGTTCGTAACTACCGGTGGTTGCCAAAATTCTTCTGTGATTGTAATTCCATTACATTGCCCAAGGACAAATTGCGGTTCCGCAGATTATCCTTAATACCTCCAACGTACTAGACGACGTACTAGAAAGGATAAACACAAAGACTTAACAGAGTGCTAGTACAAGGACATCTCTTTACTACACTGTCCGTGATGCACTCGATTTGTCTCTTACTTTCGAAGTACGGGCAGGAAAACTTTTCCCGCTTCGAGCCATTCATAATGCGCGCTCTGTCGGTGATGCACTTAGGTGATGATGAAATTGCCTCGGAAAGCCCTGAACATGAAGGAAATGACCGTAATGGAATGCTGTCGTTTCCTACTTCAGATCAACGATTATCTCTTTGCCGTTGCAATCGGTGTTACTCCATGCCGGTGTGACCTGCCTTTCTTGCACCTCACGATGTTGGTGTTTTCACTACTTGCACTTTTCGTACCTGATCGGACGATAGCTGCCATTACGTCCATCCGTTATTGCATCTTTTAGAGCACGGCAGTTGTTCTACAAGCACGAGCTAGTGCACGGAATGCATCTTCCAGGATGGCCAGTTCAGGTGGATTCAGCTGAACGGCTTCCAAAATGGCTAGATAAAGAAACAATTACGGCGGAGGTTTACATTTTATACGTACCACCATCAAATCTGTTAATGGGCTGCAATGTTTCGTACGTGCCGTTTTTATCTTTGCACGTGACTCTACCGTTTGCTGCGTTTCCCAACATGAATTATTCACGACCAAGAAGGATTGCTTTCGCATTTACATATCACTACAGTTACATGCAACCTTTGGTGCTCCATCCAGTGTGAATGTGGCAGTCATGCCCCCAGTGTGTATAGAAGCGATAGTATTACTCGGTTTCCTTCTATACGGCAAGACCTTCCATGCAAAGAGTAAATTTCAATCAATCACAAATGCCAACGTTTGTTATCGTAATAACTCAATCGCCATAATACAACCGTTTTTATGCAGATTGACAGTCGAGGAAAGGCTCTGCTCAATTCGGACTACGTAAATGGATCGGACATGTGTAAATTCTATAGATTGCTTGCTAATGGAAGGAGTTTTGCCGCATAGCTCCGATGGGAGTGAGAATCATACGGTACGCTAGGCGTTGGTATGCTTTTGATATTTTCCGTGCCAAACACGCCCACATTCACATACACACGTACAAACAAACATACACGATAAACCACATCACCGGGCAATGCAATTTGCAGTAATAAATGAAAAACTAATTTTCCGACTGACAGACTCGAGAATCGAATTAGCCACCGCATGGAAGGAGAGCAGCGTGGTTGGGACGATGGACCGGTGTTTTCCACGTCGTCAGGTGTATCTTTGCCATTCCCGGAATGGAATCGTTTGGCACAGGATACAGCAGTCAAGTCGATTTCGACCGAAAACACCAATGCCAATCATCGACATAGGGCTCACATATACTTTTCCGCTTCAGCCGGGGCGTTTCGAACGGATGTCTAACGCCACACGTCGCCATTGGGGTTTTTGTTTGCTCCGTTTTCCGTTTTGTCTGCTAACAGTGGAGAGCGTTTGTTTTTCATTTTGAATGTCTTTTTCTTCAAACGAAACAGCGAGATCGAGTTTTTTTTTTGTTTGTGCTCACGTACGCTATTTCTTTCCTTCGCAGGTCACAGCATCCGATGCCGACGTGGAGCGACCGAACAACATCATCTACTTCCTGACCGGGCCCGGTATCGACATCGAAAATCCCTCCGAGAGCAACTTCGACATCAACAAGGCCACGGGGGAAATATTTGTGCTGAAGGTAGGTCGCCGACGCTGTCCTCAAGCGTACACAGGCAAGCAGAAATGACAAACCCTGGGCCCGTGTCGCAATGACGAAAACATGCGAAATCAAAGTAATGCCTTCAGTGGAACAGTTTTGCGCAGATATTGTGTACCTTTTTTCCAAGTTTTCCTGACTGTTGGAACAACAGCATGGATTGACCGTCGTCTTACGTTCTCGCCGACGGTTTTCAAACGAGACTAAAGAAGGAAACAAAAAGTATCTTCTATTCTTGGAGTCATGGAGAGACTTTTTAATGCTGTTTTTGTATCTGTTTGCTTGGTCGAGAAGTGATGAATATTTGGGACAAAAAACTTTGCACAAATTTTTAAAAATGTTCTCCTTCCCAATACTGCAGCTCCACGATAGGAAAAGTTTTGCCGCAAAGGTCATTTGGTTTCTTTGAAACAAAACGATAAAAGTTTTACGAAAAGTCCACTTGCGAATTTTGTGAAGTTTGCTAGGAACTAAATTTGTATAAAATTGAATCAGACACACGTATTTCGGCTACACTCACACCCTTTAAACCATTATGAAAAAGTTTCTCTCGAGTTCTTTCAGTTATTTTACGCCAAATTAAATTAAAACTTTTCTCCTTAGCCCCTGAACCGCGATCCACCGCATGGAAGGGCCTCGTGGAAGTTCACCGTATTCGCGCAAGATGAAGGCGGTGAAGGTTTGGTCGGCTTCACGGAGGTTCAGATAAACCTGAAGGATGTGAACGACAATGCGCCACTGTTCCCGAACGGCATCGCGTACGGAAACGTGACGGAGAACGGTACCATCGGTATGCACGTGATGACCATTAAGGCCGAGGACTACGATGACATCAACGAGGGCACCAACGCGAAGGTGATCTACTCGATCGAGAAGAATGCCATCGAGGAGGACACCGGGTTGCCGATCTTCGACATTAACCCGGACACGGGCGTCATCACGACCGCGGTCTGTTGTCTCGATCGGGAGAAAACGCCCGACTACTCGCTGCAGATCGTGGCCACCGATGGCGGCGGGTTGAAGGGCACGGGTACGGCGTCGATCAAGGTGAAGGACCTTAACGATATGCCACCGCGGTTTACCAAAGACGAGTGGTTTGTGGAGGTGGAAGAGACGGACGGTACGGTGTTGCCGGATGCACCGATCCTGACGGTCACCGTGAACGACGATGACGAAATTAACAACTTCCAGTACAAGATCATCGAGAGCAGCGGTTACGGGGCAGACAAGTTCGCGATGGTAAAGAACGCCGATGGTACGGGAAGTTTGAAGGTAGTGCAACCGCTTGACTTCGAAGATCCGATGCAGATCAACGGGTTCCGCTTTCGGATACAGGTGATCGACAATGATGGCATCGACGAGAGCGACAAGTATCACGTCGATCACTCGTGGGTGATTGTTAAGCTGAAGGATATTAACGATAACACACCACGGTTCAAGAAACCGCACATCGAGGCGGCGGTGTATGAGAACGCGGAGGTCGGCAAGAACTTGGGCACGTTCAAAGCAGTCGACATTGACAAAGGTGGTAAAAGTAAGATCACCTACAGCATCAATCGGGCAACCGATCGAAAGCGTCAGTTCGCCATCAATCAGGAGGGTTCGGTGACGATCCAGCGTGCGCTAGACCGTGAATCCACAGCTAAGCATTCGCTTGAGATCCTCGCCACGGACGACGGTGTGCCACCACGGACCGCATCGGCCATCCTTACCGTGCTGGTGAAGGACATAAACGACAATGCACCCGAGTTCGCCGAAGACTACCGGCCTATTCTGCTCGAGAACTCACCCCCGTCGAAGATCATCGAAATCTCCGCCATCGATCGGGACGATCGGCTGAAGGGTAATGGTCCACCGTTCCAGTTCCGCATGGATCCGGACGCGGACGATGTCATCCGCACGTCATTCAAGGTGGAGCAGAACAATAAGGGCGATGGAATGGCCATTATTTCCTCGCTGGGATCATTCGATCGGGAGTATCGCAAGCAGTACACCATCCCGATCGTGATCAAGGACTCCGGAACGCCGCCGCAAACCGGAACGAGCACGTTAACGATCACGATCGGTGATCTGAACGATAACATCATGCAACCCGGCTCGAAGGAGGTAATCGTGTACAACTACCAGGGACAAGCGCCGGACACACCGATTGGGCGCGTGTTTGTGAACGATCTGGATGACTGGGACACTTCGGATAAACTGTTCTACTGGGACGAAGCCGAGAACCCACGCTTCAAGCTGGATGACACGTCCGGCATGGTCACGATGAGACGTGGGGCCCGCGAGGGTCGGTATCGGTTACGTTTCAAGATCTACGATCGCAAGCACGCACAAGAGTCGTACGCCAACATGTCGGTGAACGTGAAACACATCTCGTACGAAGCGATCGTCAACTCGGGCTCGGTACGGCTGGCCGGCATCACTGACGAGGACTTTATTCGCATCTGGAACTACCGGACGCAGAACATCTTTCGAAGCAAGCTCGAACGCTTCCGGGAGAAACTGGCCGAACTTTTGAATGTGGACGCGAAGAACGTGGAAGTGTTCAGTGTTCAGATGAAGGATCGGGCTGTTCCGCTCACCGATGTACGGTTTGCTGTCCGAGGAGCGTATTACTACAAGTCGGTTCAGCTAAATGGAGTCATACTGTTGCATAAGGAAGACATCGAACAGGACGTTGGCATCAACATTACGATGGTAAACGTGGATGAGTGTCTGCTGGAGAACGCCGACTGCGGTGGCTCGTGTACTTCCATCATCGAGGTCCAGACAAACCCGTGTCTGGTGAATGCGAACAAGACGGCCCTCGTTGGTGTACAGATCAACTCCACGGCCGAGTGTGTATGCAGTTCGCGTGAGTACAAGCAACAGCAGACATGCAAATCCCATCCCTGTCTCAACGGAGGCCGCTGTACGGACTCGAAATCCGGTATCCGGTGTTCCTGCCCTCCCGGTTACACCGGACCCCGGTGTCAGCAGGTCGTCCGTAGCTTCCGAGGCAACGGTTGGGCCTGGTACTCCCCGCTGGATATGTGTGACAAGTCGCACATAAGCGTGGAACTCATCACAACAAAGGCCGACGGGTTGATCTTCTATAATGGTCCGATCACTCCCCCAAAGGAGGACGACAGTGCCAAGCAGCTGTCGGACTTTATCGCCCTCGAGTTGGAGCAGGGTTATCCAAGGTTTCTCATCGACTACGGTTCGGGTACGCTCGAGCTACGCATCCAAACGAAACATCCGCTCAACGACGGCGAATGGCACCGGATCGATGTGTTCTGGGACACCGAGCAGGTAAAGATGGTGGTAGACTTCTGCAAGACGGCCGAGATTACCGAAGCGGACGATGGCAATCTGGTGGAGTTTGTCGATCACACCTGCCAGGCGATCGGGAAGGTACCGCCGTTCAACGAGTATCTGAACCTCAACACTCCGCTGCAGATTGGGGGCCTGTTTCGGGACAAGTTCGACTACACGTACAGCCGGTGGCAGTATATGCCCGTCGGGGCCGGCTTCGAGGGTTGCATCCGTGAGTTCAAACACAATGGCATCCTGTACGATCTGTCACATCCGGGACTGTCGAAGGGTTCCGCACCGGGATGTCTGTACACGCAGGAAGTTTGCGATCTGAACCCCCAGGTCGCTCGGTGTCTCGAGCATGGTAAGTGCGTCGGTAGCTATGACGAGGCCAAGTGTGAGTGCAACCCGGGCTGGACGGGTACATACTGTAGCCTACCGACCACACCGACCACCTTCAAATCGCACAGCTACGTGAAGTACGCGCTCAGCTTCGAGCCGGATAAGTTCACCACGCAGATCCAGCTGCGGTTCCGGACGCGCGAAACGTACGGCGAGCTGTTCCGCATCAGCGACCAGCATATGCGCGAGTACGGCATCATCGAGCTGAAGGGGGCGAAGGTGTACTTCCGGTACAGTCTCAACACGGGCCAGGTGGAGGAGCAGGAGGTAGCGCTGACGGCGGTCGAGGTCGACGATGGTCAGTGGCACGTGGTGAAGGTGCAGCGGTACGGTTCGGCGGCCATCCTCGAGCTGGATGGGGGCGAGGGTGCCAACTTTAACCAGAGCTTCTCGTTCGATGGCCACCAGTGGCTGTCGGTCGACAAGCAGGAGGGTGTGTACGCGGGTGGTAAGCCAGAGTTTACCGGCGTCAAGACGTACGACGTGAAGTCGGACTACCAGAAGAGCTGCATCGATGACATAAGGTACGTGATGTCAGGCGTTTTCGTTCATTTCATGTGGTAATTTAATTCTTTTTTCTCTATGTTTTCAAACCACAGGTTGGATGGTAAAAGTTTGCCACTTCCTCCCGCTACGAACGGCACTCAGTGGGGACAGGCGACCACGGCGAAGAACATCGATCGCTACTGTTCGTCCAATAATCCGTGCCAAAACGCGTACTGCCCGGATCCATTCGAGTGCGTCGACTTGTGGAACAAGTACGAATGCGCGTAAGTAATCTACCATAAATTTCTTATCAGATCTTGAAGTGTTAAGTTATATTATCTTACACGTCCCTTCTAATCCTCCTTTCCTGGCTACAGCTGCGGTGACGGTATGATCATCTCGCCGGAGGGTAAAACCTGCATCGATCGCAACGAGTGTCTGGACTACCCGTGTCTGAATGGCGGCACTTGCATCAACCAGGAGCCCCGCCTGAAGTACAAGTGCATCTGCCCGGACTCGTACTGGGGCGAGAGTTGTGAGTTTCTGAAGGAACGACAAGCGCTTAAATTCAGCACCAGTGCCTTGGCCGCCGTAATAGCCTGCCTATTACTGATCATTAGTAAGTAGATCTTTACGAGGGGTCATCACCATCAAGAAGGGCGAATCCAATATTGATACATTCTCTAAACTATTTTTTCTCCACAGTTTTGCTGTTTCTATACTTTTCCTGCTCGCGCCGCCGTTCGGCCAACTTCAACAAGAAACCAGCCACCAAGGACGACATCCGCGAGAACATCATTAACTACTGCGACGAGGGCGGTGGCGAGAACGATATGACGGCGTTCGACATGAAGACGCTCAAAATACCGATCGGCCCGCTGCCAGAGCTCGTCCAACATAAGGCACCGCCAGTACGTAAGTAGCGAGTTTCGCTTGCATGCCCTGTGTCGTGGTTGGCTTCGTAGAATAAGTCAAAATTTCTGTAAAATTTTCCAAAATTAGAACGTCAATGTGAAAGAGACTCATCTGAACTATTTGCAATCACCGTTTCCACAATTTTTTTTTATTTTGAAGGAAAAGCTTTAATTCTGTTTAGCTCGTCTAAACCTCACAGAAGAAAATTGTGATTGCTTCTTTGAAAATTATTGTTCATCTATTCAGGTTAATCTTCATCTTATTGATTTATTAATGCAACTGATTATTCATTTCAAGCTCGGGTATCCAATTTTCAAATTAAGATTCATTTTAGCTTCTTTGAACAAGTCTTTAAATTTCTGCTTCTTGAAACAAATAACATTCTATTGCGTGTCTTGTCCTCCAACCAAACGGTTTGTTACTGGTTTCTTTCCCTTCTTTCTTCTTCCCGTACGCACACACAAAACACCCTTCCACTGGCACCAACACCAGGTCCAGATATTGCCGTCGTGTCCGACCAGGTCGTCGGCAAGGTGGACGTGTTCCTGGACGACCGGAAGCGACGCGTCGACATCGACCCAGGTTCCGGGCCGTTCGACGATCTGCGTAACTACGCCTACGAAGGTTGTGGGAGTACCTCTGGCTCGCTAAGTTCCTTACAGTCAGGTAAATCAAAAAAATCGCCCAAACCCATTATCATCTTCCACACCTGCCCCGAGCAGAACACTATAATCAACTCCTAAAAACCACTCCACTGTTCCACCGCAGGTACGGACGATGAACCCCATGAGTATAGCTTTTTAACCACATGGGGTCCCCGTTTCGATAAGTTAGTCAATATATACGAACCAAGCAAAGCGCCGGTGGAGGATGACGATGTTAGTTAAAAGTAACTGTCTAGCGGGCGTGACCTGGGGGCGAACCTCCTAAAGGGGTCCGCCTAAGTTGATGGGTCCGCGCGTGTGTATGTGTGTGTATTAAACCGTGGTGCAGGGTGGAGGAAGATGGAGCCCTCGGACGAACTGTAGATATTTAAGAAGACATACGGAACAAGAGAAAAATAATGGTGCACGGGTGCGCGAATGGTAGGCAAATTTCATCTACAAACTACACGCATTTTCCAAACCCATTTTCCGGGACTCGGATAACGGGAATCGGTAGTCAAAAAATCAAACTCCATACGAGCCGACCTGAGAGGGCGTTCCGTCTCGGTAGATATTTCTTTGTAAATTTCGCAAAACAAATGATCCTACGAATCGTAGAATCCCGACCGACAAGCTCGGACCTTCGTGTGGATCGCGTGGATGGGACATAGTGTGGTTTAGGGTCTAAGAAAAGTAAGGGTAGCTAAGCGAAAATAAATCGATTTTACTTACTTCAAACTAGACGAATTGAAAGGATCGGCGAGGCCAACGTACATTGGCTGGTAGAGAAGATGGAAAAAGGAACAAAATTAAACAAATCCATCACCGGAACATATGACATGGCCGTCTAACGGTACAACTTATTCTTATTGGTGCCGTGTAACTCTGTTCAAGTTATTCCATGGGTGGGGATGACCCCACATTCTGTAAATAGTGCATGTAAAAATCAATCCAATCAAACTTTACTCGTAATCTTCTAGTGGCTAGTTCAAAAGCCCCCGAAGATGGGTGGGCACCGTTGGGTGTGTAAATGGGGGTTCTTTTTTCCTTGCAAGGCAAGCAAGTTACAGTTGCGCCCGCTTGGTGAACCCTTGCCACGATCTTCGGCCGAGCGGGTGCTGAAAAAGCAAGTGGAAATGAGCAAAGCAAGTTTAGCAGAAATACTGTTTGAGATTATTAGTAAATGAGGTGAGCGAGAGGTGAGCATTTTTTTATAAAAGTATTTTACCATCCATTAAATTGAACTCGCGGTGGGACAAAAATGGTGCGTTACCGCAAGGGAAAGAGGATTTATTTTCCAGCTCAAAATTCGATGTGCCGAAGGGAATCATACGTGCGGGAAATCTGTGTCATTGGAAGATTCAGTGAAACATAACCCACACGTTAGCCGTAACATCGAACGATACAATAATTGTTAGTATTAAAAAAACGTCACTCGCAGATGGATAAGAAAAGTATAAAATGAGGTACAAACACGAGCATTCGGTTCTGAGAGAAAAAAAATTACGAAAAAAATAATGAATCAAGATTCAACTTTTGTGCAACTGAAAATAGACCCAAACCCCGAAGGTCAGTTGTAAAACAATTAAAACGCACGTAACGAAGATGGAAAGGAATGAAATAAACCAAGAAAAACTTTACCCACAACTTCATCCTGCCAAAGGAAACAACTGAAGCATCAGCTAACAAAGAAAAAGAAGCCAACAAAACAAACATTAACGAACAAAACTCTAAACTCAATCAAAATAAATGGCCATAAGCTAACCGGGCAGTCGAACTGACAAAAAAGCAGTATCTTCACGTAGAAGGACACAAAAAGATTGGGTAACAACGAATAGGAATAACACCGGAAGTCCTGCTCTTAGGCGAATAAAGAAACTTTCCGGGGAGAATTGTCATCCAAAAAGCCAAACCCACCATCAATAGAAAGAGGTTCACTCGTGCGCAGTTCAAAGGTTTTTTTTTACTCCCTCTCTTCATTTGTTCAGCACTGATCGCAGACCTTTTTTGGTTTTCTGTTCGTCTTTCTTTGCTTCGGCTAAAGTTTTTCGTTCCATCTTGTGTATAGTGGGGTTGTAATGCAACACAGAAAAAGGTATCTTGTGTGGGAGACATCAATCGGGCTAATTCTTAGCAAACATACCGGTAGCCTGACTTCCTTCGCGAGAAAGTCTCCAGTTTGTGCTGTGGTGCATGAAAAAAAGGCTTCACGAAGGACTGTTTTCTGCATGATCGATGGGAATTGTTATAGTTTTCAAAGAAAAGTCGATGAAGGTGAACTAGAGATTCTGTTATGTATAACTTTTATTATTTAGTTTCCTCCCTAATAAGCGGAAAAGGAAATCAAAATACGAGCTGTTAGAGAGAATATCTGGTTGACAGATATACTCAGATCTGAAAAAAGGGATCATATATTGATTGAGTGCAAATAGGAAGAATCAAATCACGCAAAATTTAGTCATCAGCATCAGTGCCGCTTTTTTTCTTAGTCTAATAGAACTTTCCTTACCTTTTCTTTGAGTGAATCATGTATGCAACTGTATTCGATGCGGGAAAGAGTGTGCAAACAAGCATAAAAGGGATCAGACTGAAAGCAGGAAATGTGAGTGAGTTTGTTAGCGTTGCAATTTTACGTTTTTGCTTCGTTTGCATACCATATAAGCTCATTGAGATGGAACAGAGAACCCTTGCAATCCATCGGTTTGTTTTACTCTTTTTGCCCCACTGAGGGTACAAAACCGCAATCTTTCATAGATTTACAGAGTTCTCCATTTGAATTCCTCCCATTTTTTCTTCGGGAGTGGTGGATTCTGTTTGTTCTGTTCTCTTTCCTTATGCTAGTTTCCCGAATGGATGAGGACAATGTTGACCCTTATCGTTCATGGAAATATGGTTTCCGGACATTGTTTGCCTTTCTAGTTAGATCAATTTGCTCCTTGCTCAATGACGGTTATCGTTTGTTGGTTAGTGTTTATTTACTTTATTCATTATGAGCTCCCAGCTCGGCAAATGATATCAAAACAGGTTGGATATTTTACGAACGAAAACTAAATAAACACAGGCCAGAAGACCTTACAAATAATTCAACTTAATAAAAGAAATCGTTATGTTGTACGTAACATATACGAAACCTGATGGCAGATACGATTGTAGCTGATTCTATTATTTTTGTGCACTGGGACAGTATAGGACTGGGAATTGCACCACAAAAGCAATCCATTTTTCCCACATACGATGGGGAGGACGGTAGGATCAAATCAGAAAAGCGTTCACAACGATAAATGTCGCTGAATTTTTATTCATGAGCACCACATATATGAAGTTGGGGGATATTCAAGTAGGAATGGTAACGCTCGGTGGTGTGAGAAAACATTAAAAATCAAAAGCAGAACCTAACAGTTCCTGCAAGAGAGTTAATAACGAGATCAAAAAGACCATAAAAGGTGGTGGAATAGAGAAGAACACATAAATCGGTTATGTACTCAACTGAGCCCGACAAATACAGTTTGCTCTGTGAAATGTATTTTCGTTACAAAAAAACAAAAGTAATCTCATGTATGGTGCACAATGCATACGATGATGGTAAAGTAAAAATCAAGTGAGAAGTTGAACAAAAACCGAAGTGAAACGATGAAAAACGTTGTAAAAAAAATAAGAGTTTAATAAAAAACTATTAAATACAAATATACTGCTTCATGTGTTTGTTCCTGTTTGTTTGTTAATGGATACCAAGAAAGAAAAGAGGAAGCCCAAGAACGACGAAATTATAAATCATTGGTTGATTGAAAAAAGGACCCATATACATTCGTAATTTGTTTTTATTCGTTTACAAGCCACTAGGATTTATGAAAGAAAATTAAAAAAAAACCCGAAACAGAAAATGCTGAGAATGAGTTAATCGAAAAAACCTACAGAACGCAAATAAGCTCACGATTGTTCCTGGTTTCGCGTTTGACGTTATTACGATGCATACAAGGAATTCAGACAATTCCACCGTAACGTATGTAACATATCCTCATTTGTAGGGGTTGACTTTGGTGGCTATTGGTGCCCCAAAAATTACATTGAAGTTACAAATATATCACACACCAATGTTGATTAGTACTGCGAAATTAATTGAGTTCTGTAAAAATGGTTGGCCATGAATTCCAGGCGTTTTATTCATTACTTCACATAGTTGACATCATTGGTAATGAACGTATCAATGTGGTAGTGAATATATCAACCTTTGTGACCTGTTCATATACAGTATTTTGTGTTTTTCCAAATTTCCACAGCTATCCAATAATATAATAATACATTCTTGATGAGTGTTCTGGGTTATTCGCTGTGAACTTCATCAAAAACCCGTTCTCTCATCTTTTCAAGATAAATTTATCGTCAATAAGTGCAGTCAAGCGTGGCCATCTCTTAGGTCGAGGCTTTAGCATAGTCAATACATAACTTGGTCCATGTTTGTTGGAAATTGCATTGGATTTCACCATCTGCCTCATGGGGACTTACTGGAACAGGAGCTGATTGGGTTGTTGTTACGGGCAAAGTTTGTTCGAAAGTATGTAACCAGTTGCCGGACCGATGACCACATTGCGGGTTGTAGAGATTCGCCTTAGATGAAACTTTCTAAATGATTTGCTTTACCATACTTCACTTCACTCTTTGGAACGTTCCAGAATGGTCTTGAAGGTTAAGAAAAGTTAAGCATTGTTTTAAAATTGATTCTTTCTCGCGTTTTGGATAAAGATAGTGACTATCAATTAGATTCGTGTGTTTTGAGCGTTATAACCAAATCGAAAATTTATCAACCAAATTTGACAGATTTGTTTTATTTCGTTTGAAACTCGAAACAATCATCAACATCATCGATCTGATTATTCAATTAAAGATGAATGGGTTATTAAACACAAATTTATTTCTCTGTTAGCGTTGTTTAAAAAAACAAAACCCAATTTTATCCCAGAAAGAGCATTAGAATCATGCTTCAAGTACTACGCTCTTATTGGCAAATACTTTGCGTGGATATGTACCTCCCTCCTAACGCGTGACATAGGCGTTTTATCCACGCACGTTCGCTAGTCTAATTTCGCTTAATTTCTAGACCGAGCAATATGTTTTGCCAATCTTCCGTCGGCTGTGCGAAAATAAAAATAAAATAAAATAAACAATTGCAGCAAGGCTTTTGGGATTGCGTTTGTGGCTTTGCTCGACACATCGTTCCGGTAATCGGAGGCTTTACCGGGTGTCCGGATGAGAGCTACCGAAGCGGGCGCTTAGGCATGTTTTCGCTATCAAACGCTTGAAACGTGCATGGAATATTAATCTCGCCGACGGAACACCATACGAGGGTATCTGAATCCAGCGACAGAGATGGAAGTCGGTCCCTCCGAACACTTCATCAGGCTATTTGCTCCGTATTTTATTTATGCACCCGGTATGAGGGTCTAGGAAAAGGTTCGCCCAAAGGTATGCAACAGTCATCAGGACGCTAAAAGTGTGGGAAACTGTTCCATCGCATCCGCCGTACCTTGCTGGGTACTCTAAAGCCCTACCCTTCGGGTTTTCATGCTACGATAGGTCCGCATCAAACAGCAACGTAAAGCAAAGCGTCTGATGGTGGGGTATATTTTTCCTCTTTTTTAAGTAAATCACGTGCTCTTTCATCTGATGGCTTATGGAGGATTTTCTCGTTCCGCTAACCGTTTGCCGTTTGGCTGCCGTTTGGCAGCCACGTGCACTTAAATAGCGTGCATACCACTCCTAGGTTTTCCTGGCTCCATGGAATCGCTTTCATTAATGCACTACTAATTTATGCTTCAGCACTGCATGTACATACCATATTTGTGGCCGGGAAAAATTGGTGCGACTCACGTTGTGTTTTCAGGGAAACGGTCGCGCGTGGTTTTCTTGGGTTTCTCGTTACTGCAACCTTGCGTAATCGAAATCTTTTTCCACCTGCCTGAAACTAAATACTTGGAAGGGACGTGTTTACTCTAGGAGGGAGTTTATTTATTTAAAACAAAACTTCAAATAAAGGTTGCACCCAGCTTTTGACCCACGTCCGATTCCAATTCTAGGAAGCAAAGAGCCTCATTTGTTTGAAGTGCTGCGTTGGGAATTAAATATGCTCCGTATCGTGGGAACCTTTGCTTACCTTGTAAATTATACTCACATTACAAGCATGCGTTTCATGCGAGCACAATATGCGCATTTTTAACGGAAAGAAAAATCATATCAGTTTGAAAGTGCTCCTAAGCAAGACAATTTTTGAGCTCGATAAAAATCTTCTTAAAAATTAATTGTTTCTATCAACCGTACATTTCTGTTGGTTTGATTCAATTATTCTTCCTCCGGTTTTTTTGTTGTTTATCTTTACATAATTTCAAAGCTTATTTTCTAAGCGCCAGGGATGTTTTACGCAACCAATGCACCTGCCTGGATACATGCATGTTGCTGCGTTAATACGATTTCTTTCTATGCATTTAATTTTCTGCGCAAAACGTGCACAGGATGCACAACGGCTTTCTGCGTTCCAGCTGCATGGAGGAAACTAATGCTCCTAGCACAAAATTTGCTGCTACAGCAAACGTTATTTATGCTTTGCACAGCATTGCGCCTTACTTGAGCCACGTGCTACAGCACCTTTGGTGCAATCTTCACGAAAATGGGTAATTGCATCGGATGTCTTGCTCCAGGTCTTCTTTTCCAAGCAAGCAACGTGGTACAAAATTTAGAGTGTTGCTAATGTAGCTTATTACGGTACAGGTGACTGTGGCTTTTCCCGGAAGCACGAGCCGTAGCAAAAACTACAATTAAGACATTTATTTTACAATCCTGCTTACCACAAGCAATCCGCATGCATTTGTACGGCCATTTAAGTTTTCATACGCAAATTTGTGAAGCACGCAGCCCCAATTGTCGGCTTGACTATTTGGTGGCATTTGTCACAAATTTGTGCCATCGTGGGGCCAGTTTGGGCTATGGGCACTGATAATAACAAGCGAAAAGAAAACAAAAACTGTCTCCAAACCCAGAAGAAAAGCTTCTCACAGGCGCCAGCTAACTTTTTGCGTAGTGAATGGCAAAAGTTGTCCTCTGCAATTTCAACGAAATGTCCAAAGGAAAGAGGCCAAAAAATATTCAACACAAAACAGACAAAGATGGAATGATGCGCAAAAAACAAAAATTGGCTCCTTTCGGTCGCCATTGTTGGACACTTCGGTGCGGAGCTTTTAATGCGACTTTCGTGTTTTTTTTTAGTCATTCCGCATTCAAACAGTTTGCTTCATTTTAGCTGCCTAGAAGACGCGCGTTGTTCCGGTGTCAGACGTCAGGCATTCTGCTTCTTACCTAGGCAAACGGGACCGTTTGGAATCGTGGGGCAGAAAGCGGTATAAAAAACACCGTGAAAAATAAAACGATCAGTACCGGTTGATTGCAGTCCGGCGAAAGTTTCTCCACCGGACTCTGATTCGGGCATTCCGAACGTTTCTCACCTTATTTGCACAGTTGCAGTTGCAATTTGGCTTATTGCTTTCCACTGCTGCGATTGAATATGCTTTTTTATTCTTGCACCTTGTTAGTTTTATGGCTTTCAATCTTTTATTTTTATTTTATTTCTATATGGCCTTCCTTCCGCAAGTTTGCATCAATTGCTTGTCCTTACGGTGATTGCCATAATATTTGCCCAATGGCAGCTGTCAAAGTTGAGCCAAGAAGAAAAATCTTCGGACTAGAAAAAACACATCATCGAAGACAAATCGATTGGAAAAGTTCTTTGCAAAAGAAAAGAAAGAACAATCCAAATGTGCCTCGGTGACTCGAAGCATTCTCCTTTCTGACATTTTATTTTTCATTTGTTCCAGGATGTCAACCATGTTCCTCCGATGCAATCATAAAATCTTCCAAACATTGAAACGAACCCGTTTCAGTTTCCATTAGCAACGACAATGCGCTGGTGTTTGCTTTACTTTTAAACCTTATCGGGATTAAAATGTCGTTTGACCGCTCGAAAGTATGAATCACATTTTTTCTCCTTTATTTATATGAGCAGGTTTTGTAGGGCAAAGAGAGTGGGGAAATTGTTCGCTTCTTTCTCCGTACAATTAATCCCTGTTTACACGGAGATGAGCTGATTAAAGTCAACCGAAAACAGAGGATTCAAAGGATCATCGTTCTTTTTTCGTCCTTGTTGTCTTTTTCATCTCCTTCCTATCAATTATTTTGTTTGCCGAAACTGTTGAGGGTTCATTATCATGACAGGATTACAAAGATTGGTTGATGTTGGTCCCAGTGATCCATCTGTTGTCAGAAGCAAGAGCTTCGGCGTGCTCCTCCAATCCCAACAGTGGATGGATTAAAATTTAATGATCAGTTGACGAACAGAAAGAAATTAGAAGGAAATCGATTAATAAATTTACAAATCTCTTTTACACTGCGCAGGGTGTCACTGCATCGACAAATTTTGATTTCCATGTACATGTTCCATGACGAAACAATACGATAACAAATGGCAAGATAACCAAACAATAATATTCCATAAAAGTAGGAAAATGCAAACTTATGGAAAACTTAAAGTAAATATAATTTCAATTTAATATTCCTGCATCCATAAAAGATGTGCTTAGTATGAATAAGTTGTCAGTAATTTTGAAAACATCTAGCACCATTTTCATGCATTCAAAATAAGGCAAACTGATTTCAAAGTTCATTTATTTTCAAAATTTTCTAATTGCATTTTCAAATCCCAGATGCATTTTCAATCTTCAAGACAATGACGAGGATTGAGGCTATTAGAACTTTTTCGGTTAAACTCATTGAATATTCTTTTATTTCTCATTTTATACACGTCCGTTCCAAAGATGGCACACAATATACAATGAATACAAAATGACGTTCTCATGAATCGATCGCTCGTGGTTTCATTAGCGTCTGTTCGTTCGCCCTAAAACCCAATCTTAAACGTGTTCCAAAGATCACCTTGGTATCATTAGATGTTGCATGGGTCGGTTATTGCAGTCGAGTTAACGTCCACAGGACGAAAGGTGCGCCGTTGAAACATTTCCAAACGATTCACCTCACGCCAGACTAATTAACGGTACCCGGTGGTAATCGGTAGTCGTCTCAGCAAAGGAAGAAATGAAGATTTGTTGTACTTATGTTGTCGTGTGAAACGTGTCCACGAAACTTGGTTGATCACCCGGGCGTACAACAACTGGGGACCGTCATGGCTAGACTCAGGAATCCTAAATAGTGGTCATTAGATGGTTGGTGCACAGAGAAGCTGCATTACTTTGCTGCTCGAAACTGCACGTACGAAGAACAATGCCGAGCAGAGGTGTTCGGTACCTTCGCAGAATCTTAAACTAAAGTCAGTGGCAAAAGTTTCTCTTGTAATAGCTCGAAAGTATTTCGCTCCTGCATTTCAACAGCGTTCCATTCTACTTCACACCGGCAGAAAATAACTCAAAAATTCACCCCCGTGAAGCCCCGCCTCGTGGAACGAACATGCTCCAAATTCGATGCAAACAAGTTTTCGAAGAATGTACCCCGAAAAGTGCCCGGCAGGAAACAAACTTCTGCTTCCTTACGCTGGTAAAACTTTACCCAGGATTGTTGTTGCTTTTCTCTCTTCTTGTTTTAAGGTAGTCACTGAAGAAATTTTAAAGCAGCATAAAAAGTTACAACACCCAAAGTAGTGCTTACAGGATGTTCTGAGGTACCACACGGTGAAGTTATTGTTTTGCCTCAAAACGCTATACAGCCGAAGAAAATTTCACCTTCACTGTATTGTCAACTCTCGTTGACCAAGAAACGCTTGCCTGATTTTTTTTATGAAAATTCACCAGTCTCGACAATGCAGCCTGGAGTTTCTCAAGCACACTTTTCCAGAATTGTATCGCAGCAAAAAGATGCCTCTTAGTGTCTTTCGAGATATGGTGGAATCTGTGGTACTTCGGTAAAGACGTTTAACACCGTCACAGGTGGCTCCCATATCTTGGCCTCTGCCTCGAATCATTGCAAGCGCTTTCAACCCGGTGCATGCGGTCCTGATGCAGTTGATATGGCACGGACTCGGGACCAAACGTTTGGTGAGTATACTGTAACGGTGAATTTTTCCACTCAAACGCGCCATGCGATCTATCACGCCGATCGGCGCCACCGGAGTAGTGATGAGAATAACGATTCAGTAACGCGATTCAATTCAGAGTGAGTGAGTTAGAATAGAGAGTCAAATCTTTAAATCACTCAGTATGATTTGGCTCACTCAGAATGATTTAACTCACTCAGAATGTTTTGACTCAGTAAGAATGATTTAACTCACTCAGAATGTTTTGGCTCAGTAAGAATGATTTAACTCACTCAGAATGTTTTGGCTCAGTAAGAATGATTCGGCTCAGTGAGAGTTTATTGTCTCAGAGAGAGTGTATTGGGTCAGTGAGAAGTGTATGTTTTCGCGCGCTTCGCTTGCGGCTTTCGTTTCTGCGTTGTGTTGTGTAATGTGTTATTGTGTTTTCGCGTGGCTTTGCCTTAACGCGTTGCAGTGCGCTTACGGCTTGCGCAGTTTTTGCCCCGATACGTTGACAGAATTAGCTTGCGTTACATTTATTGATTTCCTGAATTAATTTGGAACGCTAGTGATTGAATTGACAAAGTGTGATACAAAGTGTGTCAGGTTTAAGTCGGAATGGTTTCTGTGAGTTTTGTTATATTGTACTCATTTTTAAGCTGTATAGCATAAGCATGCTACAGTACGACAAAGCACTGACATCTGCCTAAGGGAGCCAATACACTCTCCCTGAGCCAATCCAATCTCCCTGATCCAATTCAGTCTCCCTGATCCAATACACTTTTCACTGACCCAATACACTCTCTCTGAGACAATAAACTCTCACTGTGCCGAATCATTCTTACTGAGCAGAAACATTCTGAGTGAGTTAAATCATTCTTACTGAGCCAATACATTCTGAGTGAGTTAAATCATTCTTACTGAGCCAAAACATTCTGAGTGAGTTAAATCACTCTTACTGAGCCAATACATTCTGAGTGAGTTAAATCATTCTGAGTGAGCCAAATCATAATTGAGTCAGAATAAATCATCTTGCTGATTTGAATCATTCACTCTTTGCGATGAATTGACTCACTCACTCACTCTGATTCAGTTTGCACTTCACTACACCGGAGCATATTTACGTCGTCCCCGGCTTTCACGGCGTTATTTATGGGCATGAATGGTTGCGGTGCGTATGTCGGTTTTTTTTCTCTGCACTCGGGCGAGATTGGCCACGGCAAATTGAATCGATTATCTTTTCCCGGCGAGGATGAACGTATGGATCGAATAAAAGGCATGATACGCTTATAAGTGTAATAATTTTCGTGAGGAGACAGTTCATATTTGATAAATGGAGCGTGTTTTCACTTAAAACATAATGGTCCATATGGAAGGACTTGAACTTAAGTTTAGAATTTAAGTCATCGTTTTTTCAATTCATTGATAATTTTTATAAGCTTGTACAATTTCCACAGTTATCATGAATGAAAATGGTAAAACAATCTATTTGGAATTATGGACTATTTTAAATTTAGGCAAAATGTATGACAAGATGTTCAAATTAGACACAACAATTTTCCAATTATTTACCGGGGTTGTCTACCGTCACAGAAACTGACCATGTTTAACTCTTCGATGAATATTGCTTTATATTGGAGCCTAAATCCTCACATTAAATCATTGTAGAATTATCGTGGCAGAAAAGGAAAATAAACGATAAGTGCGAAATGAGAACGAAAGTTAAAATTGTGAAGAGTTGTTCTTAGATATTATAACAAAACCATTATTTCAATTCATCTTTTCATAAATAATCTATCCAAGCTCATTAGTCAAAAATCTGTCATTAAACTCTCAACCAAATTGATATATAGTATAACTGCTTTCCAATCTTGCCGTGACTCTTTTCAAACACAACGACCAATCCATTTCTCGTTCCTGAAAAGCTCAAGCTGTCCCCTATAACACCCGCTCAATGCTTGAACCTAAGAGCAAACCAACCATGGTTATCAACCATCAACAGCGATCAAAATTAATTCCACTAAATTGATTTAGAATTCCACGCAGGCAGCTGTAATTTATCGGTCGTTTGTGAGGCCTTGGCGCTTCAAGTGTAAGTGTCGCCGGTACACAGCCCGACTCTCTTCCCCGCCCGGGGAAAAAAGGCAAAAAAAATCGTCAATTGTTACCATGCCGTTGCGGGCACCGGAACCAACACTCCCTCGACGAAACCACTCAAAAGCGGGGATGCTTTCTTCCGGGGCCATCACAAACATCACTTCTCGTTGAGTTCGTTTGACGTGCCTTCTTTGCAAGAGCGTCCTTTACGGGGAAAAAGTAACAACCACGAAAAACTAACAATTTTCTTCCACCGTCGGTGTTTCGCCGAACCTTTTCGTGTGGTTTTGCTTGCGGCTCGTTTAGTTTTCCTCACCGCGTCACCGTGGAAACGCGCTCGGTTCATCGTGCGAAATAAGCGCGGGGTAGGAAATTGAGCAGAATGGGTGTAATTGAAGGCGATGAAATTTATTGTTTCTTGTACTTGAAGCGTACAATTTATATCCATGCTTAAAGCGGGGCGGTTTCTTGTGCTCTGTGGACCATGTTTTTTATGAGTTCTTGGTATTATTTTTTTTTTTACTTCGTCTTCAACAAAATGAACGCTGAACGCTTGAAAGCTTAAAAGTGCGAGTAAATGGGAAAAAAATTTAATATCACCCTCGACTTTGATCACACGGGCCGCCCAATCAATGTTTAGACAGAGTCCAAAAGGTTACTCCCAACGTTGAGGTTCCTTCGAGTTTGCTTGCATCTTCAAGAAGTAAACCGAACCTGGGTTACACCCTCGTTGATTCTTTTCTGTTCTCTAAACGCGACACCGTCGCATGAAAGGAAAAAGAAAATAAAACAGAGTATCACACACAGTCACCCGCAAAAAACGGTCCTACCGTTGCTACCTACACCAACATCGACTGCATCCGCGACCGGAGAGGGACTAATTCAGTGAAGCTTATGAATAAATTATGATTTGCTCAAGTCGCTCCTACCAACGAGGCGGGTGGCTTGCAATTTTGGTATCGTTTGTCGGTCTATGCCGAAGGAGACACCATGTCCTTGGGATTTGTGCTTGTTCTTTTCTTCCCTTTCTTTCCGTGTGCCATTTTGTTCGCCCTTCCTGCTAGGTCCTTTAGTATGCTCATCCTAGGCAAAAACAAACATTCATAAAGTAGTGCAATTACGGATGGAATACCAATTAGAGCTCTAGTTCTACCGGGGTGAGTTCTCGGTCTTGAGTCCGCTTCTTTGCGGCAGGGTGTTTAACTTTTTTTTTGCTTTCGTGGCTAGGCACTCTCGTTCACTAAATTATAACCGTGCGCAGTGTGCCCGTCCGCCGGAGGTAAGTAAAATGATAGTGCACGGTAAACAGACGGGAAATGAACTTTTAACTCCTTCAAGCCGTTAGTGTGCCAGCTGACGTTGTCTTTTTGTTTCTTTTTTGCAGTATCTTACTCATTGCCTTAGGGTAGAATTTAGGATGCTCTATTATTAACGCGTAGCATGGTTGCATTTCAGGACGGCGTGCATTTTTGCGTTTTTCCCTGTTTGAAATGCCAATCTGCTTGAAACACCCTTCGTGAATTATTTCTTTCTGTCCATTGCATTTTAAAACCACACACATTTCGCAATGGTTCAGCATTCAGAAAAATGCTAAAATTAGCTACTTGACCTGTTCCGAAGCACACTCACAATTGGTCACAACCTGTTGGATTTAAACTACTCTTTCCTTTCTAAAAAACTTTTTCAGAAACTGTACGCGCAACATGAGCTAATACTTCCCGTAGATCGCTGCATCGGAACTAAAACTCAATATGGTTCGCCCACTCGTGTCCTTTTCTAGACACCTACTTCCAGTAACTCTTCATACCCACGGTCGTGGTCCTTCGAATCCTCCCGGGAAGCACACTTGATTTATGCATGGATTACGGGTTTATTAAATAAATGTTATGCCTCGCGTTTAAGCATGATCACTTTCGCTAGGGTGTGTTTCATCTTTTTTTTCCCACCCACACATTTATGGTCAATTACGGCAGCTTGTCCTGAATGAAATATTGCCGTGGACAACGTGCCGTGGGTCGCTTTTGGCTGCTAAATTATGGACGCGTGGATTACCACGTTCGCGTGGCACCCAACTTTTCGCCGCAGAACGTACTGATTGCCCGATGATCGAAAGAGAGCGAATTAAAAACAAAATGAACGGCGAGATGGTATGATATGCCACAATATACGATTCGGTGGCTTAGGAACCTATTAATTATCTTGCCGAAATGAAAAATGCTTTAACGAGCGTTTGAAGCGGTTTGGACGAACTGGAAAGCACAGTTTCAACTACCACAGAAATATGCAAAAATACTTTTTTAATCTTTACATTTCTTTGTAGCCGATTTATAACTGTGTAACTTATATTTAGTTCATAACAGTTGAACACAATTATCAAACATACATGTTGTTAGTAAAACAATCAAAAACTTTAACGTAAACATTTCATTTTAAGCCGTTTCATGTTTCCATACTTTTAAATTGCACCATTACCAGCAACCAAACTTAAAATACCCGTTACATTTGTTCTGTTGCATTATGCAAAAAGTATATTCAATGGAACATGGAGACTCCAAGCAGTCAACCTTTCGTGAGCTTTTCAAAGGGGGGAAGAATGCAGATTCTCAAGTGCAGAACAAACGCAAAACAACCCCTTTGACTACAAGCAGAAACTTGTTTCAATTAATCCCAAACAATGCAAACATCAATTTACCGTGCAGTTAAATAAATTTTCTAATGAATCAGTGAAATTTATTTCCAACTTTCTGGTTACAGAAAGCTTTCATTTTTCTCTCCTGCTCTAATCCAACTACACTCACGCCGGCAGAGCGCGTCTCGTGCGCCTCGGAAAATTGCTCCCCCTTCGCCTCGAACCGCAACGCAACCATACCACCCTTGCACTGGGTCAACATATTTCAACATCAACCCACCCTTGTCCAAAGCTTGTGCCGCTTCGCCTCAAAGGAGAATACCGACGCGAATGCCATCCTGCAGGCAACGTGCCGAGACAAAGTTAATGGTTGTTTGTTGTTTGTAAGGACAAAAGTTTTTGTAATACCGTGTCGTAAGCTCAGTGTTGGAGAGTAGTTACACAGTTTCCGTCGCTCGTCGATCAAACACACACAGACACACACAGTCAGGGACCCAATTTTATCCCATTACGAGCGATTAACAGGAAAAAGCAAATAATTCCAAACGCTCAGAGTGTTGTTCCACTGTTGCAAAACTCCGTTCGGTTTGGTGGATTCCCGTTCCCATTCGATGCACACTGGTGAGGTGCAGTGACAAATTAAATTTAAATTAGTCACGGATAGATAAGTAAGTCGGTTTGCAAAAGTTTTTCTTCACCGGCTTTCCGAATGGTTCACAGAATATACTTTTTTCCATCTGAAACGATCTGTCGAAAAATAAAGCTTGGAAATGGCGTCATACGGTACACACCTCGTTGAACCTGCGAACATTCTGGAGACCAACGGAAAAATCATCATCCTTTCGATCTCTCAATGGATAATGGATAATGGTGTTTTTTGGAATCTGAAAGATTGCCATTTAACGATGGCAAATAAAATAGTTTTATATTTGGGAGCCGAGATTGAGGAAGCTTTGCAAGTCTTTTCGACACCACTCATCCACTTCAAAACCGATTTAAAGTAGTCGCATAAAATACACCACATGCTAATCGAAAAACAAGAAAGTTTAATTGCTTTAGCTATCAAAGCACTTTGGACAGGATTTAGTTCCATCACCGTACGCTCCATTGTAACAGGTGAATACCTATCCCATATCACATATTCACTGCTTAACACACAGGCATACAGCACCTTCGGAACCACTAAACCTGTCCGGCAGAAAAGATTCATCTAGTGTGGAATCGGGTCCACATACATGACCAGGTCGTCGTGACCGTGGTAAAACGGTCCTTTTAACAAACTTCAACCAATGCCATTCTTGCGAAACACACACGCACAAAGACCGCTCGGGGGTTGTTCTGCGAAAGGCGTAACTTCCGGCCGGAAGTGGAATCTGGACCCTCGGGAGCGAGCACGGAAATAGGTTATCACAATTGTTATTCTTCACCCCTCGCCACAGCCCCTCCCACTAACGATATCACAAGATACAAGTGGAGGAATCTTTTCGCCTCGGTTGCACTGACTCTAGCTCTTTGTCAGTTTTTCACACCTCCATTCTTCATGAGACCGGAAAAGTGAAACAGAATGGCAGCAAAACAGCAACCAGGTAACGAGCGGCACGATTCACATCGAAATGCTCCCGAAAGCATGGTCCCTCGTTCGAGAGCCCCGGGCGAGGCGCAAACCGTACAAGAAGCTCGCCACAATTGCTACTAAATTCTGCCCTGGGAGTTTTCGGTGGAGCTTTGGGGCGTTGGCCTGCAGAACGTCCCTTTGTGCAGGCGTTTATCAAACCGACACAATCGTTTTCCTTCAATATATACCAACGGCAGAACTGAAAACGTTCAAGCTGGAGCCCGTTTCTGTGGGCGACATGCTGTTTTCCCTCCACTTCGAACCCTGGTGGCCCGTTTTCCCGTTGGTTCAACGTTTAAATACAGTATCATTGGAGTGCGCAGGCATTGGATGGAATGGGCAAAGTGCTTGAGTATCTGAGAACTGTACTCGGACACTTTCATTTCTGGGATATTTGATTTATAAAATGCAGTTAAAAGGTATCGTACTGTATTTGACGTACAGTGTCTTTGAGATTGAAAATCTGACTATGCAAATTATACCATTATGCCATTGAAGTTACATTTTACAGGGAATCAGCCACTCATATCACATTGCCTATTTAGTCGCCCTAGAGTACTGACAGGGAGAATAACAACTTATAGTTTAACTGCCACCAGGTAGTTTTAATTGATACCACTGGAAACAGACTTGCTTGATAAACCGAACAAATTAAGTATAATGAATGGGATGTTTTACTCACTATGATGCATAATCGCATGAATCAACAATAAAAGAAGGCAGGTAAAACAAGAAGCATTGCTCACATTTAACCCTGTGCATGAAAAACTCGTCAAAATACTCCCTGGCAGCAACAGACCAGGTACTGAAATGCATAATGAAATATGGAAGTTAAACAAAACTTCAACAGACACACATCCCGTTCCAAAACCGAATCAGCTTTCCAAAAACTACCATGCACTACAGGATACTACAAGCAACCGAAACGAAATTCCATTGAAGCATTCAGTCAGTGCTGGGTCTCATTAAGGATTGTGTTTTACTTTCTCTACCACCGGTACGATAACCAGTTTCGTCTGGGAAAATCTTTACGATTATCCCGCTTGTACATGAAAGTCGTCACCCATGTAGTGCAAATGAGAATGGTCATGCTACAATTAATTCACACACATAAAAGACGACCAGGTCGCTTCCAGCATTCTGTGAACGAGCTTGGTTTAAAACCTCTCATGCATTCTTCCATGTGCCATTGCACTTCCTAATGAACTGGTGGCACCAAATACCAAATGGAATGCGGCATCTTAGAGCCCGAGCCTTGGTGTCGACCCTGGAAGCCTCTAACGTTAACTTTTCCAGCAACAATGGCTTTATCGCATTATGAAAACTACCACAACTTTTTGCAAAGCGGGAGCTGCAATCTACCCTGAAAAAAAAACTAGAAATCCACCGACTTTTCGCTAAGTGATTAAAACATGGTTCACGATTTTGTGTTTATCCTTACCAAAAATCTTTCAAAGAAAAACTCTTCTAACCATGATACAAAATTACTTTTTTCCTTTTCTCATTCTTTGCCTCGGAAAACAAGCGAACACAAGATTTTAAATTTTATTCCACGCCAGCTCGTCTTCGGCAGATCATGAATGATACGCATAAATTTCTTATGGAACTCACACTGGAAAAGTAGACGCTATATATAAGAAATCTAAAAAGTTTGATTTGTGCTATGCATAAAAGTTTGTAGAATAAATATTTAAAAACGAGCGTGAAGGGACTAACCAAGGGTTATAAAGCTCATGATTATTGTTTATAATAACTTCCCCTAGGTATTTCGTTGTGTAACATAAAAGTACTTATGATTGTTTTATTTAATTTCTAACATCGCTGCGGAAAAAAAACAATGTGTCGATGATTCATACAAAAGGTTTTGTATGCCTTATGCTACACCTTCGCTTCGCAACCACCCAACCAAGTGCGTCGATATCTGTCCACGAGGTACGTATCCGTTATTTATTATCAAAACTATAACAACTTGCAAATCTCTGTCTTAAATAATTTCCGCAAAATTTCAAAATAGTACCCTGAAATTGGCATGCGCACATAACGAGATGCATAAAACAAATTGAATATAAGTTATGAGAGCACTGCCTAGATAATCATTTCCACCGTGGCCACTAAATCATAATTGCCGTTGTGGGATTCCTCCTTCTTCCTGCTTTTTCACCGTCCCCAGCTCGCTTCGGGCATATCAGATCCGACATTTATGTTCACCAAAGGCGGCATTTTCCTACGGGAAACTAAGCTTAATCTGACACCACCGTATAGTAAAGTCCCTTATCGTAGTACCACTTTCCCGCTTGCGGCACAGTTTCTCCAAGCGCCAAGCCTCCAAGGTTGTTTTAAGCTTCGAACCATCCGTTGCCGCAACTTAAATGACCAGCCTGGCGTCATAAATATTCGCTCATTATAATGAATTTTTCGGCCAATCTCATTTCGACCAAACGACGCCATGTCCCGCCTGCGTAGCATTATTAGAATATCCTCCACCTCCGGAGATTTGAATCGGTTCGCGGCGCATCCCCTATCCAGCTCCCTTTTATCATATTTTTTATGACTCCTTGTCTTCCTTTCAGGTTTCCCATCATACCCCAGAACGCAACATGCGCCGGAACTTCCCAAACAGTTGATATTCCCAATTTCGACGTAGCGGGCCAACACCTGGAGAGAGGACTTGTGATGGATAACTGCAAGCGCCACGTTTGGCCAAAACAAAATTGAACGTGAATGAAAGTACCGAACGGGAAACGCACAAAAATACATAGAATTATAATTAAATCTGTGAATTGAATATAAAGTGAAATTATTACCCTTCCCACCACCTCAAAAACGATATGATAAATATAAACAAATTGCACTAGTAAAATGAATAAATGGTTTTTATGCTTTTGACCACTGAACAACGACCCAGAGGACTTCTGCCAGGGTAGGCCCCGGAGGCTTTTGCATATTTTTAAGCATATTCATAGTCGCTACCCGAGCGCACACGATGAGCGCATGATGATAGTATTATCATGCATACTGAAACGCACAGCCACCATCAGGCACCGGGAAATTGGTGCTTCGAGCGGAGAACGTATCTGTCTGAAGGCATGAAATGCTGCCTCCAATGCATACACAAACACAAAAATTGACAAACGCCGTTGCGTTGCGCTGAGTAAAGGCTTAAACATAAATAAATAAATGTGACGGAATTTTTCACTCAGCACACAAACAAAACCTCACATACACGCAGATAAAATGGCACACATAACTGAATTGAATTTATAACTGAAACAGGGGCCCCAGGAATCATTTAGAACCGAACCTGAATCCACCGAACCGACCACCCAACCCGACGAAAACAAAGCCTTCTGCCGACGAGCAACTCTGAATCATTTTATTCAAAACCGCCAGCCCCGAAGCCCCTTCTCACTTGCACCACGCTTTCGTTGGGAGCGAGTCGCAAAAGCTCGTGATGCTGCAAGATGCATTCAGAAATTATAAATTATTAATGAAATATGTACGTTTTCAACACCCAACTGCAGCAGATGGCGTAGGTTTTGTCGCTTTAGGACAAACAAGAGGGTAGAGAATGGTCGAATGAGAGGGAAGGTAAACTGCTTTTTCGGTGATAGCGATATGTTTGAGCTTCGGTTATCTTTCTCCCGGACCAATTGTTCACAACCGAGGGAAAACATCGAGCAGGGCAACACACGTAGCTTTTATGCCCCATGTTTGGTTCAAGCCGAAACTCGAAGGATCTCTTAGACGTATGATTCGGCATGGGGTGAGTGTGCTCGTTGCTTGCTGAGACCGAAAAGATTAAATAATTCAAGTAACCTACAGAAGTGCTTCATTCGTCTGGCCGTCAACGACTTGTCGGTCACAAATCGGCAGCAAATCATTCGATCAGCTTCTTCATCGGCAAGCGGCTTGAATAAATAAATTTGATACGCAAAAAAGTCGCACAGAGTAAAGGATACTATTGACCAGAGTCTGGAGCTGAAGTCTCCTGAGTTTCGATCGAAGATGGAATAGAGTCGTCTGTGACGATACTTGATGATGGATTACACCAAGTAACCAGTTTCTTCTAGGCAGGACAAATAAGGCTCATGCCTTGAACGGTCAAAAGCTTGTTGGTCTGTTGGGTAGAACTATACTCCCATCCAGCAAGCGAGTTGCATCTGGAAATCTCTGGAAAAACCAGACTCAAGGAAAGAGAGAGAAAGAGAAAATGTATGTATTTATGTCATTTGTGTTTGCATTTGTCCTACATTGGGCACTTTCCTTGTGTACAAAATGTATTAACTTCATCTGCCAAATTCCAAAATGCAGCCCAAAACGAATGAAAGCGATTATTTGATCACAAGCGTCCGGGCTCGCTGCTTTTGCGTGCGGTCTACCATTCCCTTCTCGAACAAGAATATTCTTTCCCACAGCTAAAGGATTGTGAACGCCAGACGGTACGTCATGCTTCGAACGAACTCGATTTGTATATTTTAGCATATAGATGGTATCAGCTGACGTTCCTGGGTTTGTTGGGAGAACGAAACCAAGGGAGGAAACTATGGGGAGAAGGAAATAGCAAGCAATTCAGCTCCGACTGGAACGTGCCAGACGGAAAGCGTTTTCAGTATATAGTTTACCGCCTTATAAAGTTCTTCGTTTTTTTTCTGTTTCAAACCGACGTCTCCTTGATGGTTCGACCGGTTGTCTGTTTCTCGCTCCTTCAGATGTCGTCGATGAACGCCCGGAGCATCTATCATCGTGTGATCCGTTTGAAACAGCAGGTTCACCTTAACTGTGAACCGAAGAGAGCTTCGTACGCAA
Organism: Anopheles sinensis; assembly: GCA_000441895.2. NCBI lineage: Eukaryota > Metazoa > Arthropoda > Insecta > Diptera > Culicidae > Anopheles > Anopheles sinensis. The sequence goes on from KE525421.1 coordinate 1,523,479, forward strand.
GCATTCCCGTCGACGATGCGCTTTTCCGTAGCAACGACAATGAAGATGAATGCTAAGCAGCTTGTCCTCTGACGAGCTACTGGTGGTGGTAGGTGTGTACGTGATTATCATAGGACTTCATTCAACTGCATCCCGACCACCTTCAGTCCCAATATCAATGAAAAACGAAAAGGTAGTTGGAAATCGGTTTACAATTCAGCAAATGCTCTTCTTCGAGGGCGACACTTTGGAAGAAATTGAACCAGAAATCATGACCACATAACGTGTGTGCTCGATGGTGTACGTCACTTTGGCGAGGTGCAGTCTGGCAAGAAATTTAAGGGCTCTTACTACTTCGAATGCCTCACCGGCCTTAAAGTGGAAATGGTTTCCATCCAAAATGTTCCCCCGTCTCGCTAGCGCTCGTTTTTCTGATCAGCGTACCGTATGTTTTCATGCGACGTGCTCTGTACGGTCTCTCTTATCAGAGAATGATGATTCACTTGATGCATTTTAAATTATCCACAGGTCTGCTCCATCAAAATTTTCACCTTTCGCCGGTGTCGGTAGAGCATCCGGGTGCGCAATAACTTCATCATCTTCAACTTGCCACGAAAGGTGAAGCAGACATCGCACGATGCATACGTTTATCTTCTTCTCTATGGTCCGCTTCCACTATGGCGAAGGCAAGTGCAAAACTTAAAGGTAAGGATAACAAGGACTTTCCGCTCTGAACCATTAAAACGACGCACGGAAACAAGCATCGGCCTCGAAATAACCGAGACGGGCAGGAACTCGCCGGAGGAGTTGGTGTTTCGCAATGCACTGCCGCTTCCGATGCCAATCCGTTGCTTCTCATTGTTCTTCTGTCAGCGGCAGTGGAATAAAATCCCGTCCAAGGAACAGGGTTCTTCTCCAAGAGTGCGGGATTAGAATGCCGAGCCCGAGTCACTGCATCTGGCGGAACTGCATTATGCACCCGGGCGATACTTCACGAACCTCCGGTTTAAGAAACACATACATACGTTTCCTCTCAGCTTCTCCTACTGACAAGGCATGCTACCAACATATTTGTTATTTTAAGCATACCATCCCGAGCACGTGCTGCTTGCTGTTGAGAGGTGTTCCAACAATACCACTTCAACCTTCCCACCTAGCCCGGTTAGGCAGGACTACGAAAATAATCCTACCACCAGGAAGAAGCAGACGGGAATGTTCTGTTGCATGCATCTACGAATCTGCTCGGTACCTTTCAAACAGTTACTCCATTTTTCCCAAAGCAACGCAATAACGACGAGGGTTTGAGAGAGAGCTATGAATGCTATACGTAATCCAAATCTTTGCCGAAGATACAACCTGCTCGTAGGCATTAGGACGCAAGATGCAATCAGCTTCCTTTCATTTGAAATAGAACAACCCGAAACCTAACACCCATCGCTTCTTTCCAAGAAAAATGTCTCCTGAAAGCAGCTTCTTGCCTTTATCGAGGGCGTCGTACTGAACAACGGCAGCAGCCGGAGATAACCTTTCCCAAAGAAATACGTACAGTACTGGCCCACCTCTCGAAATTCCTCCTACTTGTCTGTGTTCAAAATGGCACAGGACAGCTATCGAATTAACTTCCTCCCACCACCGGCAACAACAATGAGCGACTGCATCGTTGTCGAGGTTTGTCGCAAACAGGATTCGGATCCTTTCGCTCGGAAGCTTCGAAATACCAACGCTTCCGGTTCGGTTGAAAAATAGCATAAATAAAGGAACTAAATTCAGAAGAATTCAAATCTAGACATTTCTCGACGGTCTGGATCCCTGCCCTGCAGCCCGGAGCCGCAATCATTGTTGGTGAATCGGGAACAAACTTTCAACATGGGATTAAAAAGAATTACCGGGCATAATTTGTAGCAGCACCAGACGCATTGTTGGGGATTTCCGGGAAAAATAGAAATAGAAAAACCCTGCCGGGTCCTTTGGAAGGCGCTCAAGAGAAAAGGGAGACATGAAGTGAAATTGAAAAAGCGAACAAGAGCGAATAAATGAAACAATCATACACGGTGGGATTTTCAGCCACAGTTGCAGCTCCGGCTTGTTTAGTGACAAATCCTGACAATAAGTTGTGCTGGTTCGTTCCAGCAAAACTGTCTTTATTTGAAATCTACTATCTTTTCCTGTACATTGCAGGAAAGTAAATATTTTGAAACGTCTGACCTTAAGCTGATAAACATCCAGTGCAAACTATTCTGCAGGTTGGGATTTTGTTTGGTACTTTTTCATGGTTTTTGAAAGGTAGCCATAAAATCTTTCCATACAAATAATTGTTTTCCTTTCTATCGAAAATTTCCGTTGTTAAAAGTCGGTTTAAAATCAGTTCTTTAGAATGCGCAAATCAATGTATACCGAATTGTGGTCGGGAATTGGGTTGATAATTACGCACCTTGCTTGAGGAACCATTCAATGGCAATTGATATCAATCGATTCTGATGAGTATCTGATTGCACGACAAACATTGCATAATCATTATCCGGCAGTTGCAAACCACATCAGTAATCGAACCGATACATCAACAGGAAAAACAACGACTCGATGTCCGCTGATAACGGTGCCTTTGATTGTTGATTTGAATAAACTTAATAAATTTTCGCACCCCATATTAATTTCTCCCCTACCACCACCGTCCGATATCGATATTTGCTTGCCCTACACCAGGTGGGTAATTTGAAGATTATTTCAAAACAAAACAACCACACGCATTAGCAACAGTTTCGTTTTTGAACAATTGTCCCTTTCCGCACCACGCATAACCGAGTGGGTAAACATTTCATCACGAATGCGTACCGGAAAAGCGGTTATCTCCGATTGGCACTAATGAATATCGAATCAGTTGATTCGGGTCCAATATCCGTACGGAAAACAAAATAAATTATTCTCGCACCGATTTTCGTATCTCGCCTGTTTCAGGATATTTTCCCTCTGCGAAAGTGTGGCTCGTTTGAAATTTTTTATTTAGCTGGTTGTATGGTTGATTTCACGATTCATCTCTTTTGTTCTCTCTCACTTCTCCATACAGAAGTTTAATAGCCTTCTCTTCACTCTTTGCCGTTAAATCTCCAATGCTTTGGTATAAAGACCGGGCGGAAGATAAATGAACTCTAATTCTACCGCAATCAGACAATGATTCCAGTGCAAAAACCTTATCCAACTAGTGGTGTATTTGAGGCTTGCATTTTCCTTCGCTTTCCAGCAGGAAGCCGGCTAGTACCATTTGCACGAAATTGAATTTGTATGAGTAAAACATTTTTTTCAACATTTTGAAGCGAATGCTGAAACACAATTAACAGGCGAAACTGCACCAGTGGAATTATGTTCCTTCTCATGCCGATGTTCCCTAAGTGGCTTATCGACCCGGAGCTAAACAACGATTTCCTGCATCGACCTTTAGTTTCAATTTTTTATAAATATAGATTTCACTGGAAGTCAAAACAATTAGCAAATTGAATTGTTTGCGATTTCAGTTATTATCTAAATTCAAGGTAATCTTCTTATGCAATCGACCGAGGAAAAGCTTGCTTTTAACAGAATCAGATTTAATTGTTTCACATACCTTTTGAGAATAGTCTAGAAACGTGCTTGGTAAATTCGATTGAACTTTTTGAAAGGCACTTCGCATGTTTTCAACAAAAACACAGACGTTATCGCCCTTTGGAGGTGGAAGTTGTTTTTTCAGGCGAGAAATACATCACTCTACATAAAAAAACCCCAAGCAAGTGACAATAAAATGAATGCTTAACTGCTTAACAAATTCAACCACCATCATCACCTGGACGGCACGCCTTAGTAAGGCTTGCGTCCAGTATCATTTAGAGCGCCTTTCGTTTCGTTGCATACCGTAAACACGAACTACAAAAAGAGGAAAAACAAAACCAGACTCTAACGGTAGCTCTTCACGGGCACCTGACTTTTCCCTGCCCACGGAATGGGGTTTTATGGGTGCAAAATTATCCATTCGTGCTCGGATGTCGCTGTGGTGTTTTATTTGTATGCGCACCGTGAGATCGGTGTCGGTCCCGAGGCACACCGGTCTCAGATGCATTTCACGTTCCGCAAATAAAGCGACGACAAAGCATAACAATTAGAACATGCCACTGGGAAATGCTTCCGAAAAGTGATGTAAATAGAAGCGGGCAGTTTGGGAAAGCAATGAGTTCGCCATAAGTAGAAGTTGACCCCAGGCGAAGTAAACAAGACATTGTAGATCTATGCAAAAGTTGCAGTTAGGTACGTCGCTGACATTGACATTCCTTGATGTGTGTGTGTGTGTGTATGTAGTTGTGGATGTGCAACGAAACCGCTGTAAATTTCTGGCTCAGCAAAAATTGTAACCGACAAGCGTCCCAGTATTAAGCGGACGAAGACTCAACATCGTCTCAATGTTTCGTGGACAGCAGGGATATTCCATTGGAGAGTGTGAATACACCTCAGACCGTGTACGACGAAGAGAAAAGTATGGACGGGACTTTTCCCACCCTAAACCGGAAAGTGTCCGTCAAACCTTCTGTGCATTATTCCATTCGTCTAACACGAAAGGTCCCCGTGTTGGGTAATTTAATTCAAAAAGGTTTTGTTTGTTTACCTCGGATCACACTCTCTTGATGGAACCGTCCGCAGAATCGTGAGGGTGCAACACTAGGTCTGAGGTGTTAACCTGAACCGAGTCTGTCACTAGCAGAAACTTTGGGTTTCCGCATTCGTTACCGTTTAGAGCCTTATTTTCACACGTTTACATTGTAGTTGAGGTGCTGAAGTAAGGTGTTGTGAGCTCGTGAGAAGAAAAGCTCGAAGAAGAATAATGCAATATGACCAGTGTTATATTATATATATTTTATAATTATCGAAAGTAGAACTAAGACAATGAAATATCGTTGGAATAATTAAATAAAAGAATCCCATTGAAAGAAGTTTTACAAAACTTCGTAAATAGATTTATTGAGTAAATGATAAGCTCCTTCGCCTTCAATGCAAACCAATTGAAAACACAACAACTCACCCAAATCATTCCCTTTGTTGGGCTTATCAGGATATCGGTTCTTCGTAAAACAAAGTTCGTACTTTGAAATGTCCCTGAAGCAACTTGTGGCGTTTTGATTATTGAAGTACGTTCCGATAAATTAATCATTGCTGGTGGCTGTTTTCCAAGGTTCTTCTTCCTGTTTTTGTATTAAACTAGAAATCGCTAGGAAATCTTTTCTTGGGCATCGTTATTTTTTTAGCATTTTCAAGAAACCCGATTTTGATGTATAAAGAATTTTGCCTACGTTACATGAACAGGTTCAGGATTAACACAGCTCTTTTACGCTCAAAGTATTATCAAATTTTGAAGATACAACAATGCTTTCAAAAAACCCGTTTTTGATGTTTAAAGAATTATGTAGAGAAATTTATTGAAATGTTATCAATATTTTCATACTTTCTGGAGGAACTGTGTTTTTTTACGATACTTATGTATAAGTATTCCGGAGGAATTGAAAGAACATCGACAGCAAACTACATGGCGTTACCGTAAATAGGATCTCTCCCTTCTATAATTCGAAAATCATCAATGTGCTACCTATTGAAATTATGCACACTTTGAACCCCGCCCTGAACCTCAAGCAGGATAAGCAGGTCTAACTGGTCATGACAAACAAGCAACCCAGCATGAAAGGCATACCGGGTGCATGTCGATGGGAAACCGCGACTGCTCACATATGTCGGACGTGAAAAGACAGCAACCACACCACCGATGGGAAACAAATACCATTAATAAACCAACAAATCGCCACAAACATTGGGAGACTGTCCGCCTGACTGCACGGGAACTTTCCCACGCTAAACGGCCGACAGCGAGCAGCCATGGTGCACCATGTTCCACCAGCTAGTTGGTGGATGGAGGCACATACATTCCTCCACTACCAACATTTTCCCACCGGGTTAAGCATGGAATCGTTAGTCGAGGGCAAAAGGGCGGTTCCAATGAGCACCCAGGAAGCAGAGGATCGGGAAAGGTGGAAAGAAAACGACGGGGAAATCATCCCAGCAGGGTTTCCGGGACGCACTACAAACGTGGTGATAATACGCGGGTGGCGACGCGGTGCAAGTAGATTGTGATGGCAAACGCCCTCGAGCCGTCGGTTGATAGCATCCTCTTAACTTATCGGAAAGCATGAAGCTCGGTTTACAACCTTGGTTTTAGCATCAAACATGCACATAATAGATTAACATTGGGCTCGTTCAATTAGCAGGAAGCCAGCCGAAGCAAACAGATTCGGCGCCTGATGAGCAATCACTATCGCTTCTTCGCGTTATATTTCTATCGCACTTTGAATTCTCTTTCCGTTTCACTTAAACACACGCAACAACCATACCGGAATGTGGTTTCAAAGGACGATCGTGTTGGATGATACACGCAGCGGCTTTATGTACACATTTGCCATCCTCAGCCTGTGTTGGCTTGGGCTTTGGCGGTCGGTAAACACTTGTTTTGTCTTCGTCCCGTGGACAAACTCATAAACAGAGAGGTGCACAAGTACAACCACACCATCGACCATAGTCCTCGTTAGGTTCCCGCTTTCCAATCAAATGTGTTCCGTACCTTTGTGCAACCCACGGTGTCTATGACCTATTCACCTGTTCCATTTTCCCACCCACAACGAAACCGTCGAACTTGTGAGTGCTCTCGGCATCGCAAGCGTGGCTGCGTCCCCGAGGCAATATTGGATGCTATAAAATGATAATTTCTATGCCCGCGATAAGACTCATCCGGTGCGCTGTGGTTGGGACCGGGTTTAAGCGAGATGCATATCATAGGTGTACATCGCGTCGTGTTCCAGCTTCCACGAACTACCACTATCGTCGCATATTGCCGCTTCCATCCTCGATGCCAACATCGAAATTGAACCTCGGAGCCACGGTTTTCGTTCACCGTACGTATGCGCGTATTAACGAGGCCATACCGGCATTATACTGGCATATTTGATAACGTTGTTGTGCCGAAATCGAAGGCCCACAAGCATGCTTGAAAAATACCCTCCCAAAGTTCAAGCATTCATTAGTACGAAAGGTGAAATATTTATCTTTAAAGATCAATAAATTTTCATTATCATGCCTTTCGTTGGAAAACGCACCGTACGCTCATTTTCGCTGTGAGTGATGGAACAGTGAGACGATGAGATTTTATTCTGCCATGGAAACGGTACGAGCCACCAGGCGCCTCCATCGCTTGCGGCGTTGTGAGGGCATATTTTCCCGAACACGACGCAACACCGTAATAGAATTATGTTTTACCCAACGCTTTGTACCGATTCGATACGAGGATGAATATAACAGAAGCACTCAGAACGAGTGCTTCATATGATGGGAAGATAGATTTATCATCTGTGCGTGACATCATGTCGTGACATCATCTCCTGCCGCAGGCTTGAGCATACTACTTCCATTTTAATTCGAAGTGGTAATGGCCAAAAGTTATTCATCTCAGCAAAACCGTGGGAAATATTGTGTTCAAAATGCGTGTCATTGTAGCAGTAGGTTGGATAGCGAAATAGAAAATTAATAATTCATGTAGTTCGATAATTGCAACAAAATCTTTGACAGCGAAGCATTTACAAATCTCGTAAATCTTTACTCCTTGATTTATGAAGTCTTAAGTTTCTGTTTTGCTTTCGACATCTAGATTTGTTACATAAGCCGTAAGCATGTTCCTATTATAATCCGATCCATACCGGTGGAAGCCAGTCATCGACAAACTAATCCAATCGTTGATATGAATACCTAATACCTTCTGCTCCGGTGTGTTTATTAAAGTTTAATATTACGACTCTCACCGCATTATAGGAACATTTCAAATGTCGTCCATAGCTGAAAACGTTGGAAAGAGTGATGGCGTAAACTGTTGCATCAGCTCTATTTGGTGGGCCATTGTCTTTGGTACATTTCCTGGCGTAGTTGATTTGTCTGCAATCTATACCATCAATAATTGATTCCCCGGGAAGAATAATAGTTGGAAATCGAAGCCTAACGCGTCATCAGCTAGATGTGCAATTTCAGAGTTTGTGTGGCTTGAGAAGCGCAACGGTTGAAATAACCTGGAGAGAATCAACGATGGGGCCCTTGACAATCAGAACTACATAAACTGCAGTGCAGTGAAGCTGCAGAAATCATCATCCAAGCTTGTCAGCAGCAGGTCTAACAGCAGCAGAAGAACAGAATCTCACCCGAGACAGGTGCACATAAATCTTTCCCAGTCCCAAGGGGCCTCATGGATGAAAGGGCTTCATAATCGCTACGCAGTTATAGGTCACCGAGACGCTATATTGCTGGTTGCAAGGGCGGCATTGGAGGCGACGATTACGTTGTCGCCCATCGGATGGAGATTCTCAGAAATCGATGGTATTCAACAGCTGCAGCTACATGACATGTGGTGCAGTAAAACTGATTCCTTGTCAATCTCCCGGCAAGTAGATCAACTTTCTGCAACATTTGTCACCTGATGTCCTTTTCGACGATGTTGAATCTGAAAACACGTTTATTGCCACGTACACAATAATGAAAGTATCGGCAAAGTGGAGTATGATAGTACGCATAAGTAAATTACAACCCGCACGCCCTGCATTCGTCGAGACCACAGGTTTTACGTTCAAATTTAATTTCAACCCATCGTAGGGGCAGTCGTATATTTTATAATTAAGCAACAAATCATTCATCCCGAAAATGAACCCGACCGTCTCTGGGCAAAGTTCAGCATCCGTCTAAGTCTGAGTCATCGGTTAGTTCAAACAGCATAAATTACATCAATCGTACCTTGCGTTTACGCAGAAACATGCGGTACTACGGTGTTCCACTTTTTATATCCGATTGCTTTGCAGAAGAGTGGAATGAAAACGCACGCTAGTTCGATAAATTACCCTGCGTAGCGAAAGAAGGAGCAGCAAAAGGGAGAACCGAAAAACATTAGAAAATACAACAACGACACCATTAATGGTCCCCCGGTCTCCCGGTCGATGCACGGGGCTTTTCATCAACTTGCTAGCGAAGTGTAAAGTGATACAAAAAAGGTGTTTCTAATGGTTCTACGTTTCGTTCCGAAAGCTGTGAAGGAATGTGAGAAGATAAAATATTTGATCAATTAGTCCGTTACGTTTTCCTACCGTGAACAGACCCAACCTGCTGGTACTAACACCAAAACAACACCCAAACAAAAGGATACTTATAATTAATGTTATGAGGAATGCTGAGTTTTTATAAAATGTTGGTTTTGTTCGTGAAACAATTCAACGGACATCCAAAACAACAAGGCTTAATGTCATTCATTTCGGGCTTTGTGAAATGAATAATTCAAGTGTCATTATCGAATGAAACCTCACAACTCATGTAGCTAGGATTGTCTTTAAAATAGGTTTTGCTCGCAAACGTGACCAAAGACTTTATGCTATTTATATGCATTATATTTACATGATCAAAACTCACTCTTTATATGATAAATATTTTCAACAAATCGTCAAATAACTGGTAAAATATCTTGTAACGAAAAACCAAATCATATGGGTTTGCATGCTATAAAAGCACCAAAGCACCGTCCCCCCAATTAATACTGAAATCAAAGCGAAATGTAATAAAATTGTGATCAAAATGGAATTCCTGACAAATACATGCCAAGTTATCAGTTGCGGCATTAATTATCCGCTCAGTGTACACCTATCGACAACACTTTGATTTCATTGAGTTCAATAAAAAACGAAAATAAATAACCGGTATTTGAACAATAAACTTCAGCATCAAAATTGATTTTATACCCGTTTGACATCGTCAAAACATTTTGCAGAGGGTGAATTTAATTTCATGTGGCATGAATGTGCTATCAGTAGAAATAAGCCGAATCCTGCTGACATGTTCGCTTCTCATTGCATTATGCGTTTGATATTTTGTAACAATTTGTATTCCATTTGGTAATCGACTCAAAAATGGCACAAAAAACTAATAGTGCTAAACTCTCGTCATTGATTATTACTATATTCGACATCCATTTAAGGTGTATCAATCGTGATCAGTTATGATTGAAGCAGAATAGTTGAAAATATTAAAATTAAATTTAATTTACTGTTCCTAAAACTAACAAAAACGCTTACATATTTCATATCCTAGGGGTACAATTGGTTCGGTTCATTAAAATGAATCATGTGCATTGGATCCTATTTTTATCCATCCAGTTTCCATGTGCGTACATCGAAAAATTTCCTGCTGAATTTGTCGAATTTTAGAGAATGTTCCGGTCATGTAGCGTTTGCCGTGAATAGATGCACACTATTCCGGCAGGTGCTCAAACACAATTTCCTGATGCGCTATGCTTTTGCTTTCTGTGCAGATGATTGTTTATTCGTGTTGATTCTGTCCCGTTTGACAGGTCGTACAATGTGCTGCTGGAAATTGACGTAGCAGAATCAGTGCCACTGTCCACCGAAGCCTCGGAAGCGATCAGGCATAATGCTTCCACAGGCGCTAGTACTCGTCTTCAATCTACGCTCCAGAGTGTGGCCGTAACTTGCGGATCCGTAGGGCGATGAAACACTCCTGTGAAGGAAGGTGTGGTTTGGAACGCGAAATAAATCATCCAATCGATCACTATAGTCATTTCCTCAATCAATCTGCATGGGATCCGCTCATAAAATCACCGTTAGCTACCGAGGCTGTTATACCGTTCCTCAATAATTTTACCGTCAACGGATAAAATCAAATGCATCATGCCAGCACGGTTTGGTACAAAACACAGTGCGTTCGAGCCGTCCTGGTTATTGGCGATACAAACCACAACCGAGTGGTCTTCGTCGTTCCGGAAGCGAAGTTCCGACTGCACCGTAATTCCACCGTGTTCCAACTTCTCGTGGTCCACAAACAAACAGAGCACTTCTAGGAGCCCTGAGCGGATCAGCAGTTCTTAGTTCGCATGGAACTACAGCATGTCGGCGATGGTGTGGTTGACCGGAAGGAACAGCTTGAGGTTCTATTCAATTCGCTTTGACAGATATCCCACGTCGCTACTCCACGTCATAAGCTCCTGGTTGGCATTTATCTGAGAGAAGAGAGATCGGGTGAATGAAACAGTGATAGTGAAAAAGAGAGAAAGAATCACGACAAAGTACCTTAAATTGATTAGCACATGGAAAGAGAGGGAATGTTTGACTTGAATTTGCCAATCCCGCTTCTTTCGTTATCTGTCGGTAACGCTCTTACGGCATAACCTGATAACACCATTTGGAGCAGAGGCTTTCAGAGATGCTTTACGTTAAACGACATCCTTTTAACAGATTATGGAAAAACTGTAAAGGTGGAATTTTACCTTATGTTGTTGATCTGGTTGTTGAAAATTATAATAAGCTTTTATTTACACTACTGATATTGAAAGTAATTTTTATCACATGCAGCAGTTTCAAAATAAAATCAAACAGTAATTAAGCATTGGTATCAAATGGATAAGCTCAATATGTTGACATTACAATATTACACTAGTTGACTCACAAGATATAATGCATTTGAAAAGCTGACGTTTAATCATAAATTAAGAAAAACGCAACTTCCAACGGTTTATTCCATGCATTCAATTTCCGGAAGTCAATTTTCAAAGGTTAAATTAGTTTCAAGTAAACAACCAAAAATTAAATATATAATATTGAAAAAACACCGATATCCATTCAGTTTGTCTTACACAGTTTGCATGCAAAACATCGAAGTTTCATGGTTGCCGACCGCTGTATGCTTTTATGGAAGGTGTTCCATTTGACTTACCGAGGTCCAACTTTTGCGCCATTATCATGTCTGTCTTTGCCTGCCGGATGTCACCGATCTGTCCGGTCAGTGCCTTCCGGTGCTCCTCGAGAGCGGCCACGTACTCGCCAACGAACGCGTCCACCTCGCGCTGTACGGCCTCACACCGGCTGTTGATACGCACGGTCAGGTCGTTCAGCTTGGCCACCTGCTGCAACGCGTAATCCTCCAGGGGTCGGGTCTGCTCGATGGCGCTTCGCACGAACCGTCCGTACACCCGCCCGGCCCGCGCCACCGTCGTGCAGCGATGGTCCCGGTGCAACAGCGTGCTGCACTCGCCGCAGATCACCTGATGGCAGGTGGTGCAGAAGAGTTTTAATTGCTGTTCCGGATGCATCGGACATTTAATCGACTTGCCGTGTGGATCCAAGCTGTGCTGCGCTGCTGTTTGTGGGCTTCCTTGCAAAAAGTGCAATACTGCAGCAAGCACATTGGTGGATCCGAAGTTTTGGGAATGAAATTCACGCAATGTCAATGCAATTTTCAATTCAGGAGACTTTTTCACGATTTGGTTTTTGCTCCGATTGGTTAATCGAGTTTCCCATTGCAACCGAAAAAGTGCGAGAAAGAAAATGGTTAAATCGATTTAGTTTCCCTGCACGTGGGAAAACTCGACCGTGTGCAAAACACTGCTGCTTGCTTCAAGCTCTTATAGAACTTAAAAAATAAAGCAAAAGCCAAAACCGAAAAATGTGACCAGAAAGAGGTGTGAAACTGAAATAAAAATAACCTATTCCACGGGCCACGTTGTGCGTTGTGAACATGACCTTTGTGGTTCTACGATTTCCTATCGTTGACCACGTTATGGTGGTTGATCGCTATCCTAGCGATAGAATAGGATTGTCTGTGATATGATGATGAAAGATTGCGGGTTTTGAAAATTTAATCAACCACTGTTGGAATGCAATGTATAAATTAATGGATTTTTTTGTTTTCCGGTTCAAGTGATGTTTTCAAACCAATTTCGATATATCAGTAAACGATTTGAAGCACTCGAATTCAGATCTTACAAGATCCCTTGGTTATATTTACACATCATTCTAAATAATTGTCACGAAGCCAGAAAGTATGTGTGTTTATGTGTACTATCAAACCAATCTATTTAAATCATAACAATCATTCCAAGCTATTATTATAATGAACATTATTTGATGTTGAGATAATAACCAATTATATAATATGAATTACAGAAATGACGGCAGAAAATTTTTATTCTACCTTCTCTCACTGCAATAACACCGCAAAAAGAACTTTGCAGTATGTATCAATCTATGATTGTCAGTTAAAAAAAATCAATTACTTATTTCGCTTTGCACGATACAGCTAACCTTTTTTAATTTTCTCTCTTACACACTCTAGCAACAAGAGCTGAGAAATAAAATTGCACTCTCTCTTGTATAAAAAGCTCGGCGGTACATTAAGGATCTTATTTTCTAAAAACACAGGATTGTATGCGAGGAATAATAGTATGAAAAAGCATCAACCAATTGCTTGTATAAAAACTTGAAGCATTCCACCAAACAGCAAAGGCGTCGATGGTAAAAGTTTTCGAGATAAAAAGTGTATAAAAGCAGTAGCATGCGTTGAATGATAAATGTCAAAACTTTGTACCACTTTCCAATCCAATCCAATCCTGATGTTTTCGCTCCACATACCGAGTGCCTTTGCCGGTTAGAAACCATCATCCAACTCCCTCACCTAAACAAGGTGTAAAAATGATATTCTTGCAAAAAGTAAAGCGCCGTTTTTTCTACTGTTTAACTCACCGTAACCTCGACGGATCATAACTCAAACAAAACTGAACCGTTCGCCAGCGTGGGTAGGTGCAGGTGGACTTTGTACCGTGTTGGAAAATGGTGTTCTCGATTTTTTCAGCCAGCATAAAGTGCTGCGGCCGCTGACTAACTCCACACGGACCGTCCAGCAGCTCGCACGGCTGCTTACAGGTGGGACATATGAGAACTTTTTCTTTGTCATCGAACATTACGCGAGTCTTTTCTTCACCCGGAGCGTCTTGCCACTCGGGAATGGTGGGAAAAAAATAAATCAGCAAAGACTTCGTCCAACGAAGAGTACAACGGTAAGAAAGCGCCTATCATGGTGACATATGGTGACGGTCGCGGGGATGTACTACAGAAAATATGCCTTTGAAGTAAGCGCCTGGGAAACCAGGTGTCACCTGCCAGGTTGCATGCGCTTGCCAGAACATGTTCGAAGGAACGTTCCATTTTTTTATCGTTAATACGTGGCATCGATCCCACAAAAATGCAATGTAAATTGATAACATTCTTTCCACAGATCTATAAATTCTTCGTCGCATGTGCTGCGATGCGCTATGCTATTCGAGCAATTCTCCGCATAACTGGACCGTTCATTGGGTGAGCGCAAATTAGTTACTTTTGACTAAGAGAATATCTGTAACAAAATTCTTATTTTGCTTCCATGCGACGATTCGTTGAATGTTTCACAAAAAGCCGGTCAACGAGAAAGTTTGTTTCCAATTGATAAAGATTGGAGTTTTTAAATTGCAAACCAGTCATAGGATTGGGATAAACATACCTTTCTTTTTGTCCTCACTGGTAAAGAAGAGGTTTATTAAATGTGGTGCATTTCAAACCATTTTCAATAAGTTAACGTTACAATGACTCAATCGTGAATGTACTATCGATTAGTAAATTATTTTCTTTTAATTTTCTAATTGAATGAAGTAACAATGTCATAATCGCGCATGCCCTACCACACAGTAAATTAATAGATATAATATTTTAGCCATTTCTTAATTTGGAAAATCATTATGGATTTAAAAACTTTTTTGTAAGGAATTTCAAGTCTTTTTAGTGCAACAAAGATTTTTCGGTTTGTTTTGACAGATATGTTATCTAAAGCTGTATTTGTTCAGATTATAACCTAAGCCACCATGCGCCTCCATCAGGTCAGGGCTTGATACAACTCATTCAATATTCGGAGGCACCGTCCGTTCGAAGATACTGATGTTCTTCATGACTGCCCTGGTTTCAAACAATCATACATTGAAGCACGGTTAAGCAAGAAAATCTTAAGCACATTCGGCACAGGGATCGGAAATAAACTTTGTATTACCACAATCTAACGCGTGACCGACGAAGCGTCAAACAACTTGAGTGATTGACAGCGCTATTGAGTTTTGAAAAAGAATGAAAATACTTGAATGGGGGTAATCTCATCAGTTTTGTGTTCTCAATTTATCCACGGAGTTACCGGTCGTAGCTGGGCTGAAAAAGAAAAAAACCCGGCTCAAAAAATACTGCACTAGGCAGAGAATGAAAACAAAACATTGAAACTGAGGGTTTGGGTGGACCTTGTTGAACTACAAATCGAACATAGAGAAATCCCAATGCTACTGATGAAAATGTGAAAATTTAATGATCCCTCCGGGTGCGAGGGGTAGAACTTTCTGTCTGAAGGGTTAGAGTGGATATACTCGCATGTCCTTCTTGGCTGTTTCCCTGCCAGATAGCGCCTTTAACGGATCGCCTGGATCATGTTTTTCTGATTACAATAAAGGATCGGAAATGAATGTAATTTTTCAGTTTTTTTTTCTCACATTAACTTAAAGCAAAGCTCATACAGCCATCAGCTTCAATTTATACTAAGTGAATGAGGAATTTAGAAGACCTTCTTGTGGACTGTGGTTTAAACTTATTGGATTTTTACTCTACCATAAAAACCATAAATCCATGGTGATTGATTCCAAGTGACCTCGGTGGCTGAGTTCTGTTTTCTCATAGATTATAACAAGCAAAGAAGTGTTTGTACGTGCGTCAGATAGTCTGTTATTTTTAGCGAAGAAAGGAGATTATTGTGGCAAGAGGTATCATTTCTTGTTGTATCTATCAATGTGGAAAACTGGAATTTTTGGTACATCTCATATGTATTTTTTCTCCGAAATTTAAGAATCCCATCGATGTTTAATAGGTAGAGTCTATATCGATTCCTCATAACCTTCATCGATATTTACAGACTTTAGTCTTGTTTGTAATCTGTTCTAGCCAGACCGTACCAGATTTTTACATCCCATAAAATCTACAAAAATGTAAAACTATTACGATGTATTAAACAAAAATATCTAAAACAAAAACGATCATTTATTCATGAACTAAAACCTTAAAAATTGTGAACAATCTCTTAAGCAGAGACAAGAAAACCGTAAACTAAAACCTTTCCACAGTATTCCTCTTAAAAAACCATCAGTATACAGTATCTGTCATCGTTGTTGGAAGATGAATCATTGTCCTTCCACTGTATTATGAAACTCATAACTTAAATCTCTTACGCTGCCAACAAACAACAAAGAGACCGGATTAAAACGAATCAACTGATTCATGAGGCAGGACAATGGGCACGTTGCGAAGAGCGGAAATAAAAGAGTGGCCAAATTTCTCTTTCACCATTATTCCGATAACGAATGATTACGAGATGAAGCAAATTATGTCACACGGAGGAATACGCTTGGAATCGCAAACTAGTGGAGCATTTTTCAGCGGCTCGTGGCAATGGAGTGAATGCCTCGTTTCCTTTTCTATTTCCGCTCATACAGCTTCCAAATAATACGCCGTGACTGCTTCGTTTGCAAACAAAAAAAGCATCCCGGATTCTGGCATGAGACATTCCCAATCGCACGAAGTGTATGGCGCTCAGAAGTTTTTTTTCTTTTCTAGTCATGACAGCCCGTTCTCATCTTGCCTTTAAAAAGCTTTGCGATGACAATGTTACGATTCTATTTAATACATTGAATTGGACTAGCATTGCCTTGAGCCCTGTGGGACATTTTCTGATTTTGCAAATAATGCTCTTTTCATATGGTTTAACTTTTATTCTTCTAGGAATATGTCTATAACCAATAGTTTGGGTTGCATTGTTTACTTATGTGCAAACTATAGCGGTTAGCTTGAGTGACCCTTCTGACGTACAATGTGACTTTTGATTAGAAAAACCCTCTGAATTATCTTCCACTTCCCTGCCAGTGTGTTTGTTTGATTTCCCTCTGTTTAACCTTCTATTTGCAGGGCGATTATAGCTTTTTGGATCCTGCACAGACCACCCTGTGGTATGCTGTTGACGCGCGTTTGTGCTGTAATGTTATGATGAACCCACTGAGCTGCTCTTACCACCATCCTCAATTCAACCAAGGCAAGCCATTTGATCTGTTCTGGCTGTGTTCCAACTCGCTGCCATATCAATCTGTGATGATATTGCAAACCACCGACACCGTGGCCATGGACTTTAGCAAACGGGTGGCATGAAAATATCATACTTGCACGCCATCCTGCGCCAACCATCCGTGTCCGTAATTCATTTCGAAATTGATGTTTGCTCTAGTCACTTCCCTAAACATTTACCCAGTGCTCGGTGACATGTCGGGGCATTTGACCAGCCTGAGTATTGACGATCACCATGCTTACGATTGATGAAAGGGTTTAGTATGGAAGGCAAAGTTTGAACTAGAAACAACCGAATCGCTAAGGTTAATTTTTACCACAACTAAAGCCTGGCTTGAAAATAATGTTAGTTTTATCTTTCGCTGAGATGTAAATTTAATATCAATAACAGTATAACAGGGCTATAACAATTTGAACAACATGTTTATTATTATAAACTATCAAATAAAGTATTAATACTTCGTTAAAACGAACAAACGCTCCCACAAAAGATCCGACCTCATACGGAATCACAAACAACACACACAAATTGTTTCTTGTTTCATTTCCGTTGATTCAAAGAAAACTCGACTATGTGCTGAATGCTGCTGCAATTGAAATTACTCGAAATACTTAATTATCAGATCGTCGGGCTTATTACGTTTAATGACAATCGATACTTTAGAAGATGTTTCTGCTTCGGTTGGTAGGAAGAACAAAAATTGTGGTTGTTGGCCTTGTTACAATTTTGTTTAGCTATTCTTCGGGAACCGTCTTCATCGTCCCCATAAATGAATATAATGGAGGAAACGAAATTAAGAATAGTAGTTTGGGTTTCACGATACCTGTCGAGCAACAAACACTGGAGGGAAAAATCGACTGCGGACCAATACAAAACTACGGTGCTTAAATCCATTAGCTGTTAAACAAGCCAACAAGGAATGTTTTTTAGCCAGCGTTGGGATAATGAGTCCCGTGCCCGGGACATCCCGGCAAATACCATCAGTAGACCCTACCTTGCTTCGTTTCGGTAAAATAGGAAATTGGCGGTAAATTTGAAGTGAAACAACTCAATTTGTTTTCACAGCTCCGGTCTATTGCCAGGTGGAAGTGGATAAAAAAGTTTTACAAAAAATATTTGTGATTTTGTCTGTACATTTGCCGCTTAACTAAACAAACAGCAACGTCTCTCAGAAACCAAATGTTTTGGTGGCGTTTTCATTTCTTTTCACAATCCATAACAAAATCACACACAAGATTAAATGAAAAATGTGTAAATATTGAATGATTGATATGTGAAAAAATTTTGACTGTATAAATGGGTCACTTCCGTTGTCACTTCTTGCTGGTATATCTGTGAGGATTTTTTCTGAGGGCCACAGCTTCATTTTATGTGTTGCTTCATTTTATTGATTAACGAACGTATTCAATTGATTCGCTCACCCTTTTGATAGCCATTCAAACCTTGTGTAGGTCGAGAACATTCCATGTTTCATTTGATTGCATCTAACCTTATGGAAAGGTCCAGCGAAGTACTATGCCTTCCAATTGATAATCATTGCGGCAACACGTGTTTCCAACTGAAAACACAACTAACAGATTGAGGGAAACATCAACGAAAAACACAATAAACGGTCGGATTTCAAAACTCCCCAAGCACAGGGGACACTCGTTGCTTACCTTTACCATATCATGGATCGTTGCAAACATGTCCCCACGGCTGTCAGCGGGCGATGAGCTATTAAAGGGAAACCTTACTGCCACGTAAAATTTACAGCCAGTGCGGTATTTCTTCTCTACATTCAATCTTCAACAGTGAAACCCACCTAACCTAAGATACGAATGGCAAAATGTTCATTTTCCAGCAATAAAAAAAATTAAATTGTTGAGCCATCGAGTAATTACGACATTTTAATCCTTTCTCCATGAAGGTTCGGAAGGGATCCTACCGAGTTGTTTACTTTTCCTCGTGAGAACAAAAAGTGGAAGGGAAGCATTCCTACGCATTGCGTCTTTGTGACCCTTTATGTTTATGTTTTTATTTTTCACTCCCTCTAATGCATCAATGTTTCGAACTTAAGACGATCGTTGATCACCCATCTTTCGGTTTACGAGCTATATTATGGGTTGTTATTCATGTCCTCTGGGTAACCAAAATATAAATGATCTTCACAGTATCTGTTATCTTATGTTCAAACCTTTGCATTTACATAATGTTATAGATAAAAAACTGTTTTGTTTTTCTAAACGATACTAACAAAACTAAATTTTTGAGAGGGGGATAACAAGTCATCAAATATCTAAGGTTTGCCATTTTATAGTAACAATGTTTATGGAAGATCCTTCGTTCACCAGTTTCCTATATTTACCACTTTATCTAATAGTTAAGCTAAGTACGTCTCAATTGCAACATTCCATACATTCCGTACAACATTCCATACATAAGAAAAATTGTGAAAAATCCTGAAGTTGAAGCCAAAAGTTTTAACTTATGAATATTAGATAAGTACTGGAAAAAGAAAGTCACAGAATGTCACCATGAGATATCAAGCGTAAATGAAAAGCTTT
Source organism: Anopheles sinensis (assembly GCA_000441895.2). Taxonomy (NCBI): domain Eukaryota; kingdom Metazoa; phylum Arthropoda; class Insecta; order Diptera; family Culicidae; genus Anopheles; species Anopheles sinensis. Next base: position 1,543,053 of record KE525421.1, read on the forward strand.
AAACGAAATAGAAGAACGATGCTTCACCTTAACAGATTGAAAGCAGCCTTTTTAGATTTTGGAGCATTGAACCCACACAATAAAATATAGGAAAATTTTTATTTTAAATGTACGCTTATATAGCTTATATTTGCGGTTCTAAACGTTCCGCTGGTTTTGCAAGACCAGCGACTGAAATGAGGTTTTCGGTCACTAGACTGTCTCTTAACGTGGCACCGGTGTACGTCCGGAGTGGCGCCAAAGAGAACCATCATCAGATCATCAGCAATCAAATCGGGATGGAATGGGTTTGTCCTCTCCTCGAATGCTCCCGGTCCTTTCCCAATATATATCTCAGTAGCGCCTGCGTAGACGTTCGTAAACCAAAGCCAAAGAGTCTGGTTCGTAATATCGTGCTTTCCGTGTAGAAACGCTTTTTCGGAAGCCTTCGGAGCTTTCTGTGCATACAGTCGCACGGATAGGCAACGCTTACGGCGATTGTTTTTTCGCGCTTTTTAGAAGCGTAGGGTTCATTTGAATGCTTGTGGCATCGTCATTCAGAACGCGACCCAAACATTTATGGATCGATCGCTTTGACCCGTCAGTTTCTCTGTCGCCATGCTCGGGAGAAGTTTTATACTTGGTGGTTTCTTTCCCTGGACGTGTGTTTACCTCGTCCAAGAAGTGAAGTGAGCACCACGAGATACGCGTCATAGATTGCTTAGTAACGTTTCGTGTTTCTTTCTCTTCCAGGTGCGAAGTGTGATACTTCGACCGGGAGCAAAACTTTGGCGGCGTCGGTTTGAATCAGTTCAAGTGCAAATTGTTCAGTGACGTAAAACAATAAACGGAACGAGTTTCAGAAGAGATTACAGAAGAAACAGGACGCGACGGTTTTTGTAATTATCTCTAAGGACCTCCAACCAAGTATGAATGTTTGTGAGTGCTATAAAGTATCAGATTCTCTCTTTCCATATTTGGTACATCCGCATATCTTGTGAAATTATCCTGCTTAGAGAACAGGGAGCGTATATTCCCAAATGATATTATTGAACAATTGCACCCAACATTTTCATTGTACTATGCTAGACTGAAAAAGTTTCTCAACTTAACTTCAAACCAAACTTCCAACGTTGTAAGGAAATATATAGCAGAGATGCAAATATAGTAAACAGAGAGTTTGTAAAACAGGTTCAGCCTTACTTTAGTAGGACAGGAGTGAAGATTGTATTGTTTTGTTAATCCTGTGCAAAAGATAAGTAAATAATATATCAACTAACAACTTTGTGCCTACCTCACATCTTTTGTCGAAAAGATCTACAGAAACGCAGTGATCGAGAGGAGAACGAAAGTCATACTATCTTTTGTCATCAACATCTACACTCAAAACACATTCCTACACACAACACATGTAGAAAAAAATTGAGTCAACTCATTGGCAACAGGTGTGAAAAAATTCAGGGCAGAGAAAACCCGAAAACCCCAAACTTTACGAGGATTGTGACTAGTCAATGGCTAATTTGACTGAAATAGGAAAGGCAAGAAGAAAATACCCTTGAGGAGCGATATTACTCACTAGCTTTGAACGCAACTTCCGTAATCTTCCGTAACTCACAGACATAGTACTAAGGTTCAACATGGAGGCTACAATGTGTAAAATTTAGGAAAGCGTAAGTTCCGGAAAAGCTTCGCCGGTGCGACTTGACTAATTTCTGATGAAAAACATGACTTTTGGAAGTAGGGAGCAATTAATGTCTCTTTGCATTTTGAAACCTTTACTTCTTCTTTTTTGGGAAAATTTTGCAACGGAATAGAAGGTCGAGTTTGTTAGTTACACTGGCAAACCTTCCCATGCATCCAATATATTCCCAAATGGCAACGAGCATTTGTAATCATAAGCATTGACACTTGAACAAATACTTGGAAAGTTACACAAGTCCTAACGTATTTATATATGCAAGGGAATTATCTTCGGCTGCAACAATCTTCCATACTCTTCATTTGTTTTGCTTCCAAATCTACATGATCCTTTTTATTTCCGCTTTCCCGAATGGTAGATTTTCATTTGACCAGACTTAACCGATCTGGTAGCTGGAAAGGACTTGAAAGCTTCAACTTGCATCATGAACACCATATATAGCAAATTTGTTGCTACAATCGTACACTCACCTCTGTCATAATTTTGGAATCAATATAGTCGGGCGCTGAAATACACAATCTTCGATCCTACTGGTATTTGGTGATGCTACCAACTACGCAACATAATGGATACTACCTTCAAGACTAGCGCCTTCCATACTCAGGCGTACAATAACGATGCCAAGTTCTCCTCACGATTCTCATGCGTCACATCTTCGTAACCCCGATAGACATTCTTTTGAATCCATTGAGTTGCCATCGATGGGTATAAAATACAATCAATTGTCTTAGTTATGTTTAATAGGGATTGGTGATTTTGTAAAGTTGACTGCGTTCTTTGGCTAACTGGAGGCAGGATTGGTTTGATTATTGGCATATGGAAAGTTTGCTGTGTTTGAATTAAAATTTAAATGGGATCAAACCACACTACGCTTCGCATTCTAGCCATCTTATATGCCATGTGCAACGATTACAACATGAACGCCAATTACGGTTTTCAACGCTTAATGATTTATTCATACTCAAGTGCAAATCAAGTCGTGTCACTGCGAAGAGAAAAAGAAAAATTTTACTATGATCCCAACAAATCATGCATCAAAAGTTGACACTTATCGGAAGCGATTGGGCTTATCTAAATCATCAAATTAATTACGTTAACAAATTTATACCATTTATAAGAAAGCGTTGCGCGCAAATGATTGTTTTATGACAAACAGCAGCGGAGCCAGGGAAAGCTTATCAGACGAACGAAAGGGAGGTGAATTAATATGCAACTCTCTATGTGCGTTCGATTGTTCGCGGTTTAGTTCAATCAAACTGTTCAAGTTAAACACTTTTATATGACTTTGTCGTCAACCATATAATGTTATGTCAATGTTTTCGTTGAGATAAGGAATAAACGCGTACGCCAAAATGCTGGTTAGCGACGATAAATTTAATTAGTTTTCTTGATGTGTAAGACACTTTAATAGCGGGAGATAGGGGGTCGCTATTAGAAGAAGCGAACTCACCGAAGAAGCGAGATGATGCTATTCCAGCTAAAACTGGGAACTACACAAACTACACAAACTTAAATATCATCATGACTAAAACTTCTAACACAAGTGCTAACAAAGTATATCTACCCTCGAAGATCGAACAATAACGTCGTTCTACCTCCCTTCTTTCAACATACAGAACCAAAACCGCGCAAACACAACAATATTTCTGAGCGTTGTTCGTGATGGATAATTAATCATCCAACAGAAGAGACTCATGGGTAAAAGGGGAATAAAAGTATTGTCCAAACCAGACGTAAACGGTTGTTGGCAGTTAAAGCCGAAATGAAAAAAGGCATAAAGTTAGCTCTCAGTCGGAAATGTTACTACTGAATGAACTTCAAAATATACTGGTGCCAGCTGACCACAACTGGGTTAATTCAATTAGTTCAAAAGAGGTCGAAAGGATCTCGGTATTAACTCACAACAAAAATGCATTTTCATTGTGGACTGCGAGTCTACCCTATGCTTCAATGGAGGCGCATGGTCTCTCTTGATGGAATGGAGGCGCATGGTCTTTCTTAGGAAACCAACATTACCCGGGCAGTCGCTTGTCGGCTCCCAGTTTTTTCTCGCTCAGTCTCGTTATTCACCTCAGTCTCGTTTTTCCTTACTCTCTATTCCATGAAGAAACTTATGGGGAGGTGTTACCACACACGTGGAGGGTTCAGCTGGGCACGCAAACGACGAGCACCACCACCATTGGGGCTGAATGTCCAGTTTATTATACGATTGATTGTCCGGAGTAGGACAGATTTTAGGCACTCTGAAGCACTATTTTGCCCAGGATGCCTGCCATCTCGAAAATGTTATTCATGCCTCCAATAAAACATTCTTCACCATTAAACAGAGAAAGAAATCGTTTAATATCTGTATAGAGTTTAAAATAAAAGTCTAATCAAAATCTTAAGGCAACAAAAGCTACAAAATATAGGTCTATGCTACTTTACTTCTAATCAACACAAAAACTGCAATCGTCAGCGGTAAACATACTCAAAAATTTTACGCTTTAAAAATTTCCTTGCGTCCCAAGAATCTTCTGCAGAGCTGCAGAAGATAAAATCTTATGAAGTGAATTTAATGCTTCCGCATTGGTTGTGAAATCAAGCCCCATGAACAAATTTGCTCCTTACTTTTGCCCCCAAAAGGAGACTGCTTGGTAGAATGGGTTGGTCGTTTGTTTGGGCCCCAAAAATTCCATACTTTACTTTGCGTGGCAGTCTTTATTGTCATTAATAATTGAATCAATTATTCGCTCAACGGGTGCTGCATTGAATCGGGCAAAAGAAAAATTGACATGGTAAATATCTCATCCAACGTCCTGCAATCACATCTCTCTAGGAACGAAAAATAGAGAATCATGCATCTTCTCTCTCGTAAGTTTATTGTTGAACGGAAATGCAGCATTCAAATTAATCTACAAGACAGACATTACCTATTTCTATCTGTAAACTTTGATTTAAGATTTCGAAGCTAGTCACTGTTTAACGGTGCCGGTTACAACAGGTCGGCCATCCTCGTACACAGTGAAGCGAAACACTTTTTGTTGTTACGCACGCTAGACTACTCCAAAGACTTCTCAAACAACACCATAGTTTCCACCACTAATAAGCAAACAGATTAAAATGATTTCATTTGCGAATAATTGCTTTTTCTTGATTGCTTTTCTTGTTCTACATACCGCGCAGAAAACATAACGAGGTGAAAGGGCACATCGGGTAACCAGTGTGGAAAGCAGAGCATCGCTGGTGGTGTTGATTTCACCTCGAAAGTGCTAGCTACATTTTCGGTGCGAAGAAATTTAGCGTTAAACTTTTCTAATGAAATTGAGAACACGTTTTTTGTGTTCTTTTCCGCGAACATCCTGAAACAAGGTCAAGACAGTGAATCTGTTGGTTGTAAAAGTTACCTTCTGCTTTTGTAAAGGAAGTTGATCATTTTCAACACACCCCGCAAACCTCCCTCGACAGTGGACGTTACGAGTGTTTATCCTAGGTTTGGTTTGCCCCTTTTCCCTTTTGGTTTCGTTCTGCTTCTGACAAGCTACACGCGTGAAGTACGACCTCACGCTGCTGGTCCGTCAGCTGTCTGTTGGTGGTGGTCGGGATTGGCCCCGTAGGATAATAAAATGAGCAACAATATGAACCTTGGCATGGAGTGGCCCCTAGGTTGGCCGTTCATTTTGTGGCAAACAACACGGACAAGGATTGGCACGTGTGTTTAATTATTTTCTTTATCTTCTGGGGATGAAGGGGGCATGAAAGAGGCTTCCTTCACGGGGAGCAGATAGCCTGAGGCTCGTGCAAAAGCCATATCTTCGATGTTGAAGGCTAGGCAAAGCAGAAAAACAGGAAAAGGCAGGGGAAAATCCGATTTGAAACGGCAGGGGAAAATCCGTTAGAGTCTACTCGAGGGTAGATTACGCTTAACTTTTTTTCTTTGTAGGAGTTTCTTATTCAGTCGGGGTTTTTTATGTCAACTTGGATGTTCTTTTCATGCAACAGAAAACAGATGAACTGCTTTCCGTTTATAAACATTATTATCATCCTATTTGGCGATAAATTAATTTTCGTAAAACTCTCTGCTCTCGTTGGTTTGATTGTTTCATCCATCTTTCTAGTAAAAGAGCGGCAATTCCATTCACACCCATCGATTATTCATGCACACACATGCTCGTATCTACAAGTGATGAGGAATGCTCAGCAGAATTCATGAATTTGCTTGAGCCTTCTCTTTTGCCGGGGCTGAGAAGCATCTGTTTTACGTTTGAAAGTGTTTTCCTTTTCTCATCCGTATGATGATGAACCCTTACACTTCCGGGGAACGCAAGTAACGAGTGTTTGCTTCACATATCATCTGATGAAATTAAAGAGTCACATTTCTATGTCTGCCCATTAGGTTTCGCACTGAGTATGAAAGTGGAGGAAGGGTGTTACTATGGCTTCTCTAATTACGGGTGTAGGATATTTGTTTCAGCCTGTCCTTATGGTACCCTTGAACAGAATGGAATGTAGGGTGTTTGTTCAAAACCTCGCTTCTACACAAGGTATATAAGGCCCAGTCATTTATCTCGTTGAAATGCATGTTTTCCAATGCGGAAGAGATAAATGCGAATAATGTTTCCAATAAAAAGGACCTCATGCCTGCACATTCTCTTATACACCATCGCTTCACATTCCATCGTTAAGAGGATACATATTTCACTAAAGCAACAGAGCGTCCCAGTTTCGTAAGTAATTCCATTGCAGCATGAATCCAATACACATTGATCGGCACTCAACAAAGAATACCTGAGAAGAGAATCTTTCATATTAATTGATATATAATGGTTTAACCTTTTAAGAATTTATTGCTTAAGAATAAAAAACAGCATTACGGCAAAGAAGCATCGAAATGTTAACTGATATGGCAGCAAATTCAATCAAGCATGTCAGAATTAAAATAGTTCAAAGAAATTCCACAGCGAAGTGCATGTCTTTTAACTGGAATAACACTTTTTTAAGGGTTGTGAAGCGGATGGTATTAAACACCAACATCATTAACATCCGTCATTAGTATCATCAACAACAGGAAACTTCATTTGCTTTGCTTTATATGCGTCCATACGGACAATTGATTCCTGCTTCATGAACCGAGCGAAAATCGTTTCTGTTCGTTTGACATACCGTTGGCGACCCCCAAGACTCGACACGTCGTTTATTTCTATTTCCATATCATGGTTGTTGGTGTTTTAGTTTCTCCCATGCAATCCAATTTTTGTTGATCGTATACGTTCTCAACCCTAGGGGATCTGTTTCAACCCTGAATGGTGCATCTTTTCTCAAATGAATTCCCTGGCAGCGTTTTGCATCCTGTCCTTATTCTGCATGAGAATTACCCACATAATCCTCGCAGTTCTCGCATTGGCATAATACTTTTGCTCAATTTTTCACGTGACTTGGGATGAAGTATGGTCTGCTGCGTTCACTGCTTGATAGTTTTTGTTTCGTGCAAAACACTTTCTTCAGCTGCGCATTACCGATATTGGATGCTATATGTGATGATTGTCTTCGCACGTATACCAGACGTTGTGGTTGTGCATATTTGAAAGTGGCCATAAAAAAGAAAGTACAACATTTTCGTACAAGAAACGGTAGAAGGTACAGTAGAGTTGAAAAAATACTGTACTCCGCACACACGAGATGCACGATACTGAATCGTTGCATGATAGTAAAAGCATTTATCCACGATTATCCCATTTTATCCACGAGCTTCGTGTTATCGTATTTCCTTGAATGTCTCAAAACATCGTTTGTTGTCGGAACAACCAAACCACATATTTTAAACGAATAAAAAAAATGAAAAAATGTGAGCCAATGAAACATCACATCTCAGACCCAACCCGCCTTCAAGCACAGTGGAAGAAAAGAATTATTGCGTGCAGAATCATCCGAGCGTCCGGGTTCGTTGTTACGTTGCTTATACCGTTTCGATGCAAAATGACCATCGATTAGCACCATGCCTGCGTGGAGTTGGGTTGTAAAACTTTGCTGGGCCTTTTCCATTTCCGGATGGACCGCACAGATCGTTGCGTGCCGAGATTCTCCGTAACGGTTCATCCGGCCTCTAGAATGCAATGAAGGGTTTAAAATTTATGGATCGGTAACTGTCGCTAGTGATTTCGCGTATCAGCAGACGATTGGATTAGTGAATCCATTGTGCCGCTTGAGTGCTGAAAGAAATTTTCCCACTTATTCGTCTCCAAAGAAATGCTCAGGGGTAGTAATAAAAAATCAAACTACGAATAAACAAGAATGAGAAAATTCTTATAGTTTGCGCAAGAGGAATATAAATCATCGCTCCTCTGACAGTGAGCCGAAATGAAGGCACATCCTTCCGGGTGAGTGTTTTGGAGCGTGACTAAAATATTCCTACGCAAAGCAGAGGCGAGCGTGTTCCGGCATATGCTGAGTTGAAGCCTGTGAATAAACACATGATCTGGTGGCTGGCGTTGGCTTTCGTATCACGGTCGGACCAATCTAGAATGTTTCATTTTGATTATATTTTCTTGTTTATATTAAGTTTTCTGTCTCAACGATGAAGATTCACTTGTGTTGTTTTTCCTTTCTACTCAAGAGCATCACACCGCACAATGTATGTTTTTTCGTTGAAAAACATGTGAAATGTTTATTCCGTGTGACATTTTGTCTAAAATAGACATTTTCTTTGGTTTCAAACCCCATAAAAAAAAGCTCTCTATGAATTGGTAAGAAAAACAAGTACTCAGAAATTTAATTTATCTTGTTCTTAGAAGTGTGAGCTTTTGTTATGTGAAAAGTTTATAGAATCAGCTACGAGCTCTCATCTTCAAGTGCGTTACAGTTTCATCTCGAAGAGACGTCCGCATCGAAAGCAGGGCTGGAGAAAAAAACCTAGCGCATTTGGTTTCTTTCAGGTGCAAACGACTCATGCGATAACAGTTTGGCTGACAAGCTGAAGAGTGACTTTTTGTCGGCACAACAGTTTGTCATCACGGTAATCCTTATCGAAGAGTAACTTCAGTATTCGAGCCTGATGACTTTGAGACTGGAGGTGCTTTTCTGACAGATTCAAACGCAGGATGTAGCACAATGAAATTTCAACCATATGCATGACGAGTTGATTTGTCATGCTGGTCGCTTCGTTTTTCGAGTGGTAAACAGGAAGATAACCCTTCGACAAACACCCTGCTTGAGCATCTCACTGAAACGAAACATGTTCGACAAGTTTCAGTTTTTTCACTCTTCAAACTTGTATAAAGAAAATATTGGCTTTTGTAAAGAGGAGATTGATCAAGCTAACATATTTCTATGATTCAAGGTGGTAGATCAGTGGCTGGAAAATCAGAAAAACTTCGGTCGGTTTTGGGTCTAGTCCTCCCGTTGGTGTTGTGAAGAATGATGGAAGATTCCTCTCGATCAGTTCATCAAGATGGAATTCCATTGCATGGGATTCCACTGCATAGCCCAATATTCTTTACAAACCTGGAGCGAGATGAAATATCAATAAGAACTAGCGTGTGTGTTTCCGTCGAACAAAAAATGGCACAAACGGAAACGAACCACTCACCATCGGACGGGCGGAAAAGATCGCGACTAGCGTAGCGATTGGTAGAAGTCACGCTTATCGATGCTGTCAATTGCCGGTTGGAAACACACAGCGCCCGTGGGAGACTCAAGTCACAGTACCGCGACATACCTCCCAACGCCTCGTGAGGTGATGTACGGACACGTCACAGGAGACCTGCTGAAACGAGGTGAAGAACCTTGAAAGTTCGTGGAAATAAAATTTGTAAAGCCTAGAATGCCGAGAAGCGAATCGTTTCCCGTCACATCACTCCATCAACGCGCTGACACTTTAGGCGCTGTAAGGATGTCGAGGAAAGAAGGTGGGTGTTTAAGTCAGCGGAAAACGTCGGAAATCATCCGTGGTGTTTCTTTAAGAAGCTGCCAGTAGCGATAAGAAAAGTTTCCGAATTCTCCCCGTTCTAGCAATATTGTCAATCAGGGACAAGCTATTAAAGCTCTTCCCAAAGTTGGGGAAAAGAATAATACAAAGATTGTAATGTTCGCTTTATTAGCCGTTATCACTTCGTGCGGTAGGAGAATACGTCTTTTGTCGGTATGACAAACGGATCATCATTGCTATGGAATGTAAATAACTATGCCTATGGTATGATAAACATTCACAACGCATTACTCTTCAAGCGGCTAGAAATTAGATTTGATTAACACTTCACTCTCCTTAAAAAAAAGCACCCTCAAAAGATGTTATCATAGATGCACCTTATTCAAGTCTAAACAACAAAACAATTTGCCCTTACAGTCCTATGGCTCCGTTTTTGCCCTGCTAAAGATCGTTTTGTAAAACAATAAAACATTGTTTACAATACATTCCTGCGTCTTGCGTATCGTCTTGCCTGGATGCAAAATGTGCGGAAACCGCAAATGGGAGAAGGTGACAGTAATCAGTTTCCACGAAATTGAATCACATAACCGCATATTGTCTGTTGGCATTATGTCGGATTTGAGCTCTAAGCCTTCGAGCCTCTCTGCATGTATGGGATGAAATGTCATGCCGTTCGCGGGAAGATCCTCTTACACATACTCGCGAGAACATTCAAGATGCAACTAGTATTTGGGAACTTAATGCAAATTCATGGTAAACCCCTCTACCACAGCGGTTATCATCTTTGGGATGTCTTATGACTGCACGGATTGCTTAAAGGTTTTAGCAGTTGGATTTCAACTTAGCATATAATGAGCAATGTCCGTATGGTACGGACACATGTTCGCACACTCAGTTGACATTAAAAGTGGCTTTCCTCACCTGCTTATCGCTAAGTGTCCTTATCGAATCATCTTCGTTGACGGGTTTCGCTTAAATGCGACTTCCTCTTAAAAGCAACAGAAAGAGATTGAAGCTGTCACAGAGGCTGCCATAGAAGGTTTCCTCTGATCGTACGATGCTGAAGGCTCGCTCAATAAATACTTCAGTCACGTAGCGCCAAAAACTTGTGCCACCCGACATCTGGAGGCCGAAGCGACTGATAAGCCTGTGACAAGCTTTTGTAAATTGAGAAACAAGATTTCCTACGTTCGGATGGATCATTAATTTAATTTTGAGGTTTTACCTCTGCACACCGACTACAGGGATTTAGTGGTTGATTGGAATATTATTGTGCTTGCTTGTGTCAATTTTGAGGCCATTTGCTTACTCCGTTTGCTTCTTTCATTTCATTATATATCGTTTTGAACATCCTATCACCATGTTGTGATCTTAGTGATTTTTAACATGAAAGCTCACTGCAAATTTTGGAGTCGTTGAAATGCTTGAACTGAAAAAAAGAGTCAACCAATCAATTTCATCAGCGTTTTCATGCCGGTGGTTTCTGTTAAGCAGTCGTCATTAGTCGTACGCAGTACAGGCTTGAGTTTTGATGCGAGACGTGACAAAGATCCCCCAGAATCGATCGACATTTTCGACGATGCTGTTTGATAGATGTAGGTCACAGATTAGAGAAAGTATATAAGAGGCACTCTGAGCAGTCAAATTGCATTTTGCTAAAGAGCGAACGTGAAAACAAGACCACTTTTGGCAATTACAAAGATGAACAATCTTTACCAGAACCGGTTCACGCCATAACTTCCATATTTTCCTAAATACGTGAAGGATGATAAGAAATCAAATTGAAATCCTTTCCTCATTTGGTTTCTAATGGCTTTAATCAAGAAGATCAACAATAACCGAAAGCGAGAGGAATTGTAAAGTCTGTCCCAAAGTAAATCGACACGCCTTAGACGTACTACTGTGCCGCCCCTAGCGGGCGTAGGCGGAAACCAATGACACTAGTTTATTAAGTAATTAGTTACGAACATTTTGTGAAAGTTTGAGACGTTTATCTCTTATTTTCGCAAAACTACGTACAGTTGCATTTGAACGTCTAAAAATACCCGCGCACAAACACCTGGAGAACCCGGAGCGATCGGGGTCGAAGATGTCCAATGTACTGAAGTTGCCGAAGGCAACCACATTTCGATATATATTATTTAAACAATAATTAGAAGCCTTTCGAGAAAAATTGAGTGTAGATTGCGAAAAACCCACTTTTGTA